>JAHWFP010077813.1:0-18030 GCA_023313725.1 Lithobius niger
GCTGCAACGCTGTCTTTCTTCGTTGTATTAATGCTTTGAGTTATTATATTTTCGTTTGTGAATATGTCGTTGTCTTGATAAAAATCTGCTAGCATTTTTCATTTCTTTTTGCTGCTGCCAGCTTTAAAATCAAAAGAGAAAGAGAGCCTGAAGTTGCCAGCCAGTGCCTTTTTTTGCCACGAGGGGGCGAGGCCGAAGCAATTTACGACTCGTCCCAACGGATTAATTTGCTCCTAAGTGCCATTTCAATTCTTCTTAAGAGCACGATAGTTATCTTGGAGCCATTATAATTATTTACATACAGGGATAAAACATGTGTAATAGAAAACTTTGCAACTTCGGAATGCATAAATCATAGAACAGAGAAAGAAGGCAGCTTTCGCCATTACGAAGAAGAAGAAGAAGGCCGTTTAGCAGCGGAAAAAGTCAACATTAAGTGCAGCATTGTACTGGTAATTTGGCTGGCTGCATGCGAGTTACGAAGCAGAAAATGGCTGGCAAAGAAATTAAAAGAAATTCAAAGAAAGGGGGTAAGGTGGGGAAAGTGGACAAAAACTAGAGTTATTATGGAAAGGAGAGTTGGAATAACAACTTAGCCTTATTCCACCGCTAACAAATAAACTCAACTCAGTGGATATAAAAAGGGTGAAATATTTGTAATTTCTGGATGTTTACAAGAATTTTTTAATAGAATAGAATAGAATTTTATTTTTATGTGAAAACATAAGAGGAAACTTCCCGAGGCTCTTGCTAACCTGTTTTACAGGGAAGAACCCATTACATACATGATGTCTAAGCATGATAAAGTATTGAAAATTAAAAAAAAAGGGTAATGGGATCCGATATACAACAGTATAACTGAAATACGTTAACTGAATATTGTTTTTGTTACCTGAAAACATGTTTGCGTATATATAGGATCGGTACAAGGTAAATTTATCGCCTTGGGTGAGCAAACTTTTTGGCAACCCCCTCCCCCTCTTCTTTTATGACCCCCTTCGTATTTTGGCGTCCCCACCCTTCCATTTTTGACTTTATGGCCTCGTTTGTGTTTTGGATTGTGGGTAGTAAAACACCTTCATTGTCGACTTTCACATCGAAAACGGTGGCACCCTGGGCTTTGTGAGGTGGTCGAACAGTTCGACCACCTCGCAAGGTCCAGGGCGACGGTGTTTTCGATGTGCAAGCCGTCAATGACGGTATTTTAATACCTACATGTGTAACTTCGGAGGAATCCATTTTCAACCCAGTTGTTGATGTGTGCAGAGCTATTGTTTATGTTATTAAATGCCCCTTCATTTTAGGTTGGACCATGTCGTAGAGCTGGTGGACAGGAAATTGGACCGTTGGGAGCTCCGGCCAAAAATAACTCGTCATACGCAGTTGTGAAGCGCTCTAGCTCTCGTCAACATAATATTAAGGTCAGCGCCACTCAAATTCTTCACAAAGAGTCCATCGAAAAAATTCATCTGGGGCTGGAAGCCTAAACGATAACAGTTAACAAAAATTGGTTAATGAACGTAATTAAAACGTTTCCCTAAGATGGAAAATTGGTTGAATTGTTTAACTCGCCTCCAGTAAATCATTTGTAAGATTTTGACGTCACTTGTGCGTCGTCAACATGATGGAGTGTCAGGGTGACTAGCTCGTTTTGAGCTCGTTTTGTATTTTCTTAATGTTTATCAGTATATTTAGTGGCCGATGGCTTTCTACTTATTTTTTCTGCTCTGGTTTATAATGCATGTCGTTTTTTCGGAGAACAAGGGCAGGAGGATTAGGCCTGAAAATTAAAACGTATATCAGCATTTATGAACTTGCGATTTTTTTATGAAATCCTTCAACAACTTCTCCAACGGCAAAGAAACTTTATGCGGTTATTAGCTATGCTAAATATTTTAGTGAATATTTGGATATAAGTTCCTATATTTTTACCTTTCGGTAGTACAATTACTCTTGACTCCAGACCTAATGTAATAATTTACGTCGAGGAAGTTCCTATCTCAGATTCACATTCTAATAAATGCACAGGTCTTTTGCATTACATGTGGTTCTACGAAGTCATCATAATGCCGACTGATGTATATTTAATTGCATTATTTTTGGGAAGAGGGCCAACATAAGAACTAGCCTCTTAACAAGCGAAACCATACAACATTTATCACGTTTCGGAAACATCTGTCCTTATTTCTTTTTTGCGCATTTTCAATTTAGTTTCCCCTCCCCATTTTAGTCGGATCAACCTGGCGTTCATAAACATGTCTGAACCTGCTGCCTCCAATAAAAAATGGCTGATCTCCCTTCCTCGTGATTTGTTTGGATTCCCTTCTTGCCATCCTATTCCTTCTCTCCCTCTCTTCAATTAGTTGGACCCTCCCCCTCCTTTGGATCACAAGGGTCCTTAACGATTCTCGCCGAGATGTTTGTAGTGTTGCCGGTACAGCAGTAATGAAATTCCATCTGTAAAGTTGAAGTCGATTCCTTGGGCCGTTTGAAAAGCAATTGGAAGTGCAAAGTTGGGCTGAAACAGGAGATATGCCGAGAATGCAATGACATCGCAAGACATGACTCCTCTTCTTCTTCCTCCTTGCAATGAGATAGTGTTCCCGTCCACACACAAACAGCCAAGAAACTTATTCAAATAAATGCAACCCTGCATACAAATATTTCACATAAAAACCGAAGCAAACAAACAAGAGAAATTGGTGTCTTAGGGGCACACATTCAGGGAGGGAGCGATGAGATTTAATGGTGCGTTGACAGCTAAGTCATTAGCGCCAACCTCAGTCACAGTGTAATGGCCGAGTGCACTTGTTGCACTTTGCACTTATTGTACTTGTACTTGTGTACTATGTACTATACTTTCAGTTTGTACTTTTACTTAGTACTTGCACCTGCAGTTTGTACGGTACTTTCACTTTGTACTTTCACTTTGTACTTGCACTTTTCCCTTCTGTTTGTCCTTTCTACCATTTTCTTTGCAAATCTTTAGCACTGGTAAAAAGAATTGTTCGTATTAATTAACCTCAAACAAGCATAAGAACAGTTATTTTGTTTAAAATTATTTTACCACAAACTTTTAACTGCCATGTAAATATCAGCCTATCGTTGATGAAATAGAGTAACACGACAATGAAGCTGCTGTTGTTATTATTCTCTTCGCTAATGTGATTTCTGAATCACTTACTGGGACAGAAACTTCCACGTAAAACAAGCAAGAAATTTGCTGTCTGTGATAAAGCTAAATAAAGAAAAAAGTTTCATCAACCTGCTGGAGATATTCAAGCACTCCGCAGTAACAAGATCAGATATTGACTAACGCTTTGCTCCAAACCAAGGTATTGCATCTACGGCATTAACCAAATTTGCAATATCTCTTTTCGAGTTTGTTTATGTTCGTTACAAATTTTGTACTAAATAGCATAGATCCTACTGTCATGAGATAGAGAACGTAATATCTTGCGAAAAATTTTCCAACATTTGACCTTTTTTTGGCGGAGCGGAGCTAGCGAAGCGAGCGTAGCGTAGCCTACAACGGACACCGAATTGCAAAATGTTGGTTGGTTGGTTGCACTTTTGTAGTGTGGGTGGAACCCAAACCAAAGTGCAGATTGCTATAAAATTTGCCACATTGTTAGATAGCCCCAAACGTATTGCTGATCTCGAATTTGTCGTAAATTGATCAATTATAATACACGAAATTACAATTTTTCGAATATATAGATCTAACACTCGCCATTGTAAACTTGGAATCCTGAATAGTTAAGGAATTCTGACGAAGCATACACTGTCCTGCTGGTAATCAAGTGAACTTTAAAAAAAAAAACGCCAAAATAAATCATCGTAGCTCCCTTACAGCTAACAATCTTTTTTGAAATAACTCAACGAAATAATAACGTTTGATTATAGTACTTTAACCACTAGAGGAAGGAAACATTAGAAAAAAAAAAACAAAAGGATTCGTTAAAGACTCATATTCGTTTCACGTGAAAAAGAATGCTTGAAGGAATTCAGCCAACATGGCAACCAAAGTGGCGTTGACGCTATCAACGGGAATCTCAAATGTGAAACATCAAATCGCCGCTGCAGGAGGAAACCGTTCATATAATACGACAGTACACAGCAGATTACGTGTTTATATTACAACACGGAACAATTATTTGGCTTCGTATAATAATTTTAAGATTCCTGGATTGCTATGGAATCTGCATTCTCCATCCCGTGTTCCGAGAATGAATAGGCCTAACCTCGAACGCAATAGGCCTAATTCATCTACTGTTGTCGCTTATGAAACTAAAACGGGAGATAACAATTAGTCTTAAAATTGGGCTTTAGAATTATTTAAATGCTATCTTCACACCCAAGCCAACACCGTCTGACCTACAATTATGATAATTCCAATTTTTTTATAAAATTAGCGTTCGCCATTGCAGTACGTGCCAGAGGTGCGCGCTTCAACTTTGTTGTAGGAGGCAGCGTAGGGAGCTGCGGATATTTTGAATCTTTTGATTATTGTGAAGTACTATCGTTACTGATGATTGTTTAGCTTGAAGTTAAATGCTTTATTGTTAATACTTTAAATCTAAGAAAGATAAATAAAAAAGAAAGAAATATAGTCTGAATTAATATAAACAATGTAAGCATTATTGACGGTGGCACGTTCTTTGACAGCTTGTACAATTCTTTGATTGTTGAACCATTGTTGCAGCAGCGGATTTATATCATTTGTACTCGTCTTTCATCGTTTTCCCATTGTTAAAAGTGGCTGTCTGTTTCGTGAAGACTGTTTAGTTTTAACAATGAACAGACTGTATACCAAAGAGAAACCGGTGTCTTACTAAATATTTTCATTACGAGCTTAAGAGCCCGAAGCCATGCTCTCAATCACAAAACACAAAATACAAATAAACTGAAAATTACACTTTAGCCTGCCTGCAGCAATCAACTACCCATCGATATGACACATGCTAAATTTAGACACACGCTAGTTTGTTGCCATCACATAATAACCACGGGACAAAGCTTGGGCGGAACTTTAACATAATATGCATTTCTAACGTTCCATTTTTTCGTAAACAAAATTGCGTAGACAATGGAACAATGATTGTGACATGCCAGCCTCCATGCACACGTAAACATGTACATCACTAATCAAACAAACAAAACGGTTGGATACTAAAAAAACACACACACACACAAATACAATATATGCACGCACATGAAACAGAACGAAAACCTAAACTCACAGACAAGCACAAAACAAACGCCATTAACAGCAACAAAATTGAATGATAAATGAACAATAATTACTCCACGAACTGGAAATAAAACAGAAACCATCAAACACAGGGAAAAAAATATGAGGAGTCTGCCTGTTTCACAAATTATAAATGTACACAAAATACACATATAGCCACTCATACGAAACACGCTTAAAATATAAAACAAACACACAGGCGAATATAAAAAAAAAACGGTATAATACACATTTTAAGCACACACACACACACAATCATTTAAACATTTCATACTCAAGCTGTGTTCACTTTCTGACAAAACACAGAATAAAAACGGTCCTTGTTCCCTGGAAATGGAGTTGAAATTAAAGTTCTTTGCATTCGAGTGAACTCTACTAAACTTTTATTCATGTACCTTCACATCTGTGAGTATGGGGATACGAGCTCTAATGCTTTCTTTTAAAATGGCGAAGCCGTTTTTGGCTTTTTGTTGTCGTTTGTCTACGGAAATGATATAAGCAGCAGACAAAGAAATAGTTCGAAACTGAGCAACAATGTGCATACGTTCTACCAACAATGGAGTCGGAGTACAAATTAGTTAGACGCTGCTTTTCTGCAACATGCGATAAGACTGCCACATTGTTATCTTCAAGCTTCGCCCTCGAACAAAATGCGGCAGTCTTGCCGCATTGTTGCAGAAAAGCGGCGTCTAACCAGTATGAAGACACATTGCTGCAACAATGAAACCGTTGTATTACCACTAGTAAGAACCACGGCTGGGTTTCTTACTTACGTAAGTAAAAAAACGAAGGTCTTTGGTTCTTACTTAGTAGTTAAAAATACAATCGCTGTTAATGTTTACGCATCCCAAATCATTTCTAAAGCATTATTAAACTATTTCACACTTTAAATTAACAACTATTAATTTTTAAAAGAAGACAAATTAATTCTTGGCTTAGAAAACGAAGGTATGGGGTTAGTAAGAAAACGATGGCATTTGGTTCTTACTTATCTTAGTAAATCTACCACCGCAATCAATGTTTACGTGTCAATGTTCACTTATCAATATTTCCAAAATAATACATTTATTGCAGCTGAAGAAAGATCCGAAGGTAAAAGTTTGATTAAAATTGATTAAAATAAGCACATAAGGCACTTATTGCAGTAATGAGTGATGATGATTTATTACGTAACAAGGGCCCAAAGCCATGCACTCCGTTGCCAACTAACTAATACAGTACACATCACTAAATGACCCAGCAAACACACTAACAAATTGCCTACAAAATACTTGCTACCGTAGGTAACTGCTTCCCCAAATGTCCCGATTGGATGCCTTACAAAAAGCCGCAAGCGCACGAAAGCGACCAAGACCACCAGCAGCATACAGTTGCAATTGCAGCTATTGCGTTTTAAAAAATGGAGTTGGAACAAAGAACATTCCCGCCAACAATGGCTCGTTATACTAACTCAACAATGGCTTGGTTAGTAACAGTGTAAATCGTTGTTGTACAAATATGTTCGACGATAGTTCGGCAAAAATGCGCTAACACTGTCGCTTTATCGCAACAATACGTCATTCACTAAAGATTCAACTCGTCGTTGTCACAAATATGTTAGACGGTGGCGTTCGGCAACAGTGTGGTAAAACTTTCGCTTTATTGCCTTCGTGGCTTCGCCAGTTGGGTAAACAGCGAAAGTCTTACCACATTGTAGTCGAACGCCATCGTCTAACCACAGCGGATAACGTAGTATTTTACTACGGCGGCGATGGCGTAAAGAGGCTGCAAATAACGAAACAGAAACTAAATGTGGGAGCAAACGAAACTATCTTAAAATTAATATGAAACGTAGCCTACCTAAAATGTAGATAACACCAGCAAAGAACTTCAGCTCAAATGTAGCCGAGTGACTATTTCCCCCACCCCCCCGCCCCAGCTTTTTATGGACCATCAGCAAGTATTGCAAAGCCATTATAATGAGAGTAAATACAAATTTAAAATAAATTTCTCTCCGCTCCGCTTACAATAGGCCCAAATCCTGTTTCCTAGTAGTATGGTTATGTAGATTACTTTATTCTTGCGTGGGCACAAAATGCATGGACCAGTATAATACACTATACTGCATATTTCAATTTCAGACACAACATTGATTATTCGACATGACAGACCATTAATTGCCTTCACATTCCATTTCGTCGCATCCAGATGTGGTCAAGACAAGAATAGATTCGTACAGACTTGGTCTCGTTTCACAACTCAAGAACGGTTCGAGACCGTGTTGTAAAAATATTTACCGATATGATATCGAGACTAATTCTGGTGAGTGGCCTTTTTCATGAAACGGAGACGTTGTTCCTTCACCCATACCGCCCCCCCCCCCCCCCATTCCAGGAAGGATTACCGTGACAGCGAGACCGAGATGATAGCATGAAAACTATTAAATTCTGAACAATTCTCGACTCATCTGTTAATGGATTACTCTATCGTTCTTTTAAACGGCCCATCAAGTTAAAAAAAAAACGTAGTGTGTCACACATTCGTCCCTTGTTACTTCATTTCTAAAGTTCGTATCCGGGTACTTGAAAATTATTTTGATGCAATATTAACCAGAAGGAATTAATTGAATGGTTGTGACAAGGTGCTTTTTCCAACGACCCTGTTCTTAAAATTGAAGTTTTGATTTTACGTTCTTCTCATCAGTTAAAGAAACGTTTCTATTTTATGCTGTTTTCTAATATTGGACAACATTTATTTATTTTTTTTATGTTAAAAAAAATCAAATATAACGTTAACTAAAAGACAATATCTTCTTAAGTAAACGTCTGATGGAAATTTATTTTTTAATTAGGCTTCTTTCATTTTCAGTAGAAACAAGTTTAGCAATTCAATGAATTCAAAAATTTACTCAAATTAGTACGAAACGGCTCTGAACTGAAAAATCTGACGAAACTACTCAAGAGTGAGATGAAAGTGTGATAAGGTGCAATAGAGACGAGATCAATGAGATACCGGGTGGCTTGTTTCTTCTGTTTCGAGAACCCCTCTTCACCGCCTCATCATTAAATGGACAATAGCTCTTTTTATACGATGCGTCTTTCATGTTTGCCAAGTTTTAGTCCTGACAGCTAAAGACAACTTAAAACGGGAGAATTTCAAGTTTGTGCCCAGGTTTTGGCTTTACAACTTTTAATTAAAAATTTGTATAATCTTTTAGCTTGAAGAGATTTTCTGATTAAGCCAGTTGCATCAATTGATGCGGAGTTCTGGTAGAAAACAATGCAGCATTTTGGTGACCTTTAAACACTTATTTTTTTCAGTTTTTTTTTTTTACAATTTTACTGCCTAACTTCTTACATGGTGAGCGTTAAGGTAGACATGAAATTAGTCTAATAAAAGGGTAGGTAAGGGAGAGTGGATTGGACAGCATAAGCTAACTCCAATCTCCATACTAAAACAAATTACATAAAGAAATTAAATATCAAATACAGGTAAAATACAGGTAAAAATTGCAGCACCACGGAGAGCCTTCCCCACACACTCAATTTAAGTGTCACCAATCCAATACTTATGATAAATAAAAAGCCAAGAAGTGCACGAACATACATAAAACGTTTCGAGGATAGTTTCACCTCATCATCAAGCGCGTAAAATCGACAACAGCCTCGTCAAACACATAAAAATACACAAATCATGACAGCCTCATCTGTTGTGGATTTTATGTGCCTGATGACGAGGTGAAGTTATCCTTGAATTATAGTGCATTTATTACGTGCACTTCCTGGGTTTTTATTTATCATGAGTACCCATAGTGCTGTTCTATCTCTGGCCAAGATAATATTTATAGAGGAGCATTATTTAACCCATGTTTAAATGTTTATGTTTGGCGATTCATCGATGAGATGAATTGAACAGCAAATTGTTCCAAATACACCTTGCCCACAAAATGAAGAAATGCTAAGCGGTGACTCAGATTGGCTCTAAACTAGCTAAAAAGCCAATCGTGGCCATGTGTATGCCTTTGACTCTGCAAACCAATTAACTGACAGCTTCCCTAAATGCAATTAATCGAAGAAGGTTATAACGTGAGAATAAAATCAAGTTTTATACGTCGGCATTCCAGGCTGTCGATAGAGACGAGGTGTAGTCGTTCCTAGTACGATAATTCTCTGAAACCGGCCAATCGCATGGTAAAATTACGTTGCACACCCTCAAATCAGTGCATGTCTTTTTTTAAAGAAGGGTGATCACAACACACAACAATATTTTAGTTTTGGATGAATATATGTGAGAATTTCCTGGCCAAAGTTTTTTTCTCTTGATCATGTACTAAATTCTTTCAATCACAACTGATTTAAAGTGATAAAACTTTCTTTTAGTCGATGTTCATTGGCTAAATGTAAAACTAAATCAGCAAACGAATATCCTGAAGCTTTCATTGGTTGACGCATGCGTCACGCCAACACGTTGATACCACTTCCGTGCGTCACTCGATCCACATTGCAATGTCGACATGATATACAATACGTTTGTTGCATTCATTTCAATTAAAAGTATGTATTTTCTTAACATAGACAATCCTGAAGGACCTTCTTTCGAAATATGCTCTATGTTATTTGTTTGCATAACTCAGGATAGCCACAGTATATAAGCCAAAGTATACGAAGCTCGGATGAGTCGTTGCGCTGATCGCGTAACCCAGCAACATATTTAGACTGCCGTTTTGTAATTTAATATTTTACTGTAGTATATATTTGATTTTTACATACTCTTGTAGTTTTACAAAACATCAAATTATGTACTGCATTATTACGGAATTGTTTAAAATAAAAATGTTCATTTACAGAAATCATTACATTTATTTGCGTCAACCATTGTTTAGAATTATGCGCAGATATAACATCCATTGGCAGCAGAGAATATCAATTTCTTCCCGGCGGCGGTGGTGCTAATCGGCGCGCCATTTATTAAAATTCTGCGAAATTTGGAGTGCAGAATAACGAAAAATAACGAAAAATTCTCTAACTAAATATCCCACGAGCTACTGGAAATTACAAAAAAAAAATTATCAATACTCGTATTTTGACCCATTTAACTCACTCGTGATATTTATTGATAGATAATATCCCTCGTGCTTCGCACTAGAGAAATTAATGTAGCTCGTGGGGTATTTAGTTAGAGAATTTTTCGTTATTTTTCGTTATTCTGCTCTCTAAATTGTGCAGAATTTTAATAAATGGCGCGCCGATTAGCACCACCGCCGCCAGGAAGAAAATTGATATTCGCTGCTGCCGATGGATGTCGTATCTGCGCATACTTCTAAACAATGGTTGACGCAAATAAATGTAATGATTTCTGTAAATGAGCATTTTTATTTTAAACAATTCCGTAATAATGCAGTACATAATTTGATGTTTTATAAAACTACAAGAGTATGTAAAAATCAAATATGTACTACAGTGAAATATTAAATTACAAAACGGCAGTCGCCTAAATAGCACTCGTGAGTTTATAGGGGCAAAACACTCGTGGTGAAAAAAAATTATCGATAATATTCTTAGCTCTTGGGATATTACGTATGATAACACCATTACCTAAAGGTAATTACTGTGGTAAAATATTTAAACAACAAATAAACTTCCTGGTGTCCCTCGGCCACAAACACTGAAATATGGGAAGAAAAACGTTCCGTTACAACTGACTGTCACGCCCAGGCGACTGCACACGGCCATTGGGCTTCGACCTCCAACCAATAGTCTTCCACCTGAATAGGATTGCTCACTATCATCATCACTGTTTTCTCTGGTGATAAAGGGATTTGCCAATTAAGGGACCATACCTAAATTGCATCCAAACTTTTCAGTAGAGCTCTACGATATTCTTGGGTTGGGTCGACCCTATTAAAGAGCTTGGAATCATCAGCGAAGAGATAAAGAGGTAGTGCCTCCACCCCAACTGTATCAACTAATATGTCAATAAAAACAACAAACAAGAGTGGCCCCAAGATACTCCTCTGGGGAACACCAATGATAACGGGAGGAAGGTCTGAAAGTGCAGTGTCAAGTCGAAAGCACTGTGGTCAATTGCTCAGAACTGCCGTCATCCACCATGGAACTGCATCATTCATCACACCCAAACTTTTTTGCCTAACCCTGTGGACAAGTTTAATATGTAGTACTTTAGCAAAAGCTTTAGCGAAATCCAAGTTTTTTACATACATAGGGCTGTGATAGTTCATGGCCTCACACCAAATATCTGCATATTGAAGCAATGAACTGATGCAGACCTCTTATCAGATAAAAAAAAATAACATGGTTGGTCAAAATTGTGCCGTCCTTACAAATGCACGTCGCTACACCTTCTCCATGACCTCACACCCAATGCAGGTTAGAGAAATAGTACGATAATTTTCGTTCTAGAAGGATTTTCCTTTTTGAAAACTGGCATAGTAATTGTCTCAAATCATCTGGATGGCAGGCTGCAATCATTTAGTGTCTCTTCAAAAACTTTGCCCGAGGTTCAGCCAAGACATTCGCTAGCTTCAGAGTTTGACTAGTTGATAGTTCATCCAGTCCTGCAGAACCATGGCCATTAGTTTCACGTGTTGCGTGACGAAATTCATTTATTGATATTCGTAAATCAGTTAACTAGAACGATCCATTTTAAGTTGTCGGTCATCGTCAGTAAATACTGATACAAAGTATTTATTTAATTCATTTGACCCAACAACGGCATCCGTCGTAAAGCCTAAACCATTCATATGAATAGGGGGATTTGCACAGTACGTTCTTTTATTGTCCATTGCGTATTGTGCACTTTTGTAATGGAGATCTTATTTTACTATTGACACCATGAAATAATTTTTTTTCAATCTTAACCAATCAGGTGGTGGTTGTTTAATATTTATGCCAGGTATTCCAGATGAAATGTAGAATAGGTGGGGCAGGCATGAATCAAACAGCGATGGTAAAAGCAATACATCACGGGTTCTGCTCCGTCATAAGCCAGTGTAGAAATGCAAACTGTACAGAGGTCATTTTGGACTTTATAATTTAAGTAGCAGAACTTACAAGAAAGGAAAACGATTTCAACATGGTAGCAGACGATGTTTAAGCTTGACAGGCTGCAATCAAGCATCGAGAATGCAGGCAACATTTAGAACATTTGTTTAACATGCGAAGTATCTGTAGCACGTACCCCACATGCGACGGTACATTGCCACTAAAGAGGGCTGAAGTTATCCCAAGCAGATAAGGTTTAACAACATTTGATCAACTTACTCTCGATACAATTGACTGGCTACATCAACTGGTACAAGTGAATTCCTTGTTTCTCGAAACTAAACTTGGCAACGTTTTGCTCAAGCATAGCCGAAATACTAAACTTTTTAGATAAACGTTTCAACTTGAATATGGCCCCTGATTTAAATACTCCAAACCTAAAATTCTGTCTCACCCGACCAGTGGCAAATTGGAACTACTGTCTTCACATCTGGAAAATACAGAGAAAGAGGTTAATATGCCACATGACAGCAGTAACACAGACGCTGTTCCAGCATCCAAGTCAAGTGACGATACCTGCTCTAAGCTTCACCTGATCACTAAAGGAGTGTCGAGTGAGGCCTGAAGTCAAGTCACGGTGTTGCAATCGTGCTACACCAGCTTTAATCACAACACTTGATAATTCAATCCCATTTCAACCACATCTACACACGACCAAGGAAGAGGTTGTGCGTCACTGGCTGAACAGTGCTTTATTATTGGAAACTCCCATGTTCGAAAACTTAAGAGTCTAGACAAAAAGTTGCTCCGCGTGAACTTATCCTGAGGCCAGGGAGAAACGAATTACTAGGCGTGTACCAGCTGTACTGTGCAATGCTGTTAAATCCCCTACGGTGGTGGTGTCGGCGTGTTGCAATAATACTGCCGTACACTAACCATTTATCACTGCAAACAAACTTGCTGAACTCATTAGCATTATTTACGATTGTAGACCGTTGGCAAGAGGGGTCATTATTGGCCTACTGCCCCAATCTGACTCATGGGGATTCCGTTGCTGCCCGCGTGGTATTTCATGGAAATGCAATAATCTGCTCGGCCGGATATGCTTTAAAAGAGTGTGTGTCTTTGTGAATATCTGGAAGGACGTGCTCGACAGAAATTACCTATCCAGTGATGGAGTTCACCTCAGATCTAAGGGTAAGGTTTTCTCTCTATTGATTAAATTGGTGCATTAAAAATAGTAATACTTCTTATTCTGGAAACCTTCAATGAATAATTGGATTTGTGGTATGCTGGGGCCACCAAACTATCTCACTTCTTCCACACATTTCGAACCTTTAATTTTCTTTGTTGTTGTTTGAGAAATGCTAGAAGTGTTAAAGGGAAGTTGCCACTAATCCGACACATGTTATCAGAAGGTTCTTATGATCTTGTCTTTTTAGTTGAAACCTGGTTGAATGCTACCGTTGCACACTCAATGGTATAGTCAGTGGGCTACCATACAGATTAATACCTAAATTGATAATGATAAAATGATAGTGGCAATTGGAAAGTGTTTGTTTATATGTATATATGCACGTGTTAAATGTTGCCTATGGACGTTACCTTTTAAGGGCGTGTCAGTCTGGCTCAGCGGTAGGACCTTGGCCCTTGATTTCAAAGGTTTGGGGTTCGATTCCCCGCTCAGGCAGTCTGACATATAAGTCCAAAAGGCAACGTAAATAGGTTTGCATCTGTATTCAGTCTAATTATACAGATTAATACGATTGGGCGATGGCAGGTGGTATAACTGTCTTGTATAATCTTGCCTCTCTCTGTTAAGTTCTTCAGATATGGTTGAGACTATAAGCCTCCAGTTGGCCCCCAAAATTATCATAGTATTACTGGGTAAAATAGTAACCATGAAGTTATTCAAAAAATGTCAACGTCTTTTCTAAGCTACCAAATTTAATAATTGGCGATTTTAACGTGTCAATATTGGGTTAATTATAAGATTGCTATATTGTCACAACAGGTTTTTTCTGGATTATGTTTCGATGGCTGAATTCACATACCCAGCGGCAGAAATATATTGGATTTGGTATTGGTCGATACAGGTCGACTAGTGATAGATGTTGAAGTTGATGACCGTAATTTTTGTTCTTTTTGAGTCGGAAATAGACTTTTAATATTTTCTAAATCAAACACTAAAGTTACATTTAAAATTAACTGTCTTTGCCTGGAGTTAAACTATCTCGGCTAGGGTGTTAAGTTTCGCAGAGTCAAAAGGTCAAAGTCAGTTCAGTACTCAAACACATTTGGCATAGGTTCAGCAATTCAGGGAGGACTTTTGCGAAGTTCTTATCGTGCAGCAAATTATTACCAAGCGAAAACTAAAAGAGTGTGTGAATGAATGTAATATTGAAATTGAGCTCACTTATCTTTGCTATCCAAACTGTTCTGAAAGCAATTTTTGTAATTGGCGAGTCTTAAAATTGACTTGGCCGTTGGCGATCACGTTGTTTCAAAGTTCATCGTTGTAAACTAACGTTGCGAATGAGCTCCTGTTCTTCCATTCAAGCTAAGGAAAGTTGTGTTAGGTGCAATTAGTTGGTCAAAGTGTGCTCGTGAATGGATCCTCATCTGACAACTGTTAACAATTACTTTCTATGCTTACTAACAGTGACGTCAGTTGGACATCGTGACGTGAATGGTCGTTACTTCCCTTGCTCCACATTAACGATGTTGATGTTTTCCTGTAACAGTATTATTTCTTAAGTCACTGCTTGGATTTGCTGAATTTTAACTAAACTTCACAAAATTAATAAATGTAAAATAGTTACATGAAATTTATAATTAAACTTCGACTTTAATTAAAATTCCCAACTTGTGTCATAACTAATCCTGAATTAACGAAACCTTGACTGTTAAATGTCATATTTTGGATGTTATTTGTATCTGAAGTTCACGCAATTGTTTAGCACTCTTTCAGTTCACACTTTCATTATTTTGTGTTGTTACTTATTTTAACCGTTAGTCTTTTGATGGTTTGTGAAAAAGTGTGTGTATTTTGCTATATAAGTGAGTTGTAAGGGAATTGTAAGGGGACCTTGTAACTGTAAAAATTTCCCGTTATTTATAAACAAACACTTTTATACGCGTAAAAATTTAGATTCACAAGTCTGAAAATCGTTATAACGTTTTTCACACGAAAGGTAGCCAACGTCCCTATGAGGAGCTAGGTTTTTTCTTGTTTATGTCCGAACATCTTGGTATTATGATTATATTACTCCGTACTTTGTGAGCGACAACTGATGTATTTGGATTTTATGATTTTAAATTTTGTTCTTGTCTTTACTTAAAAAAGACGTGGAGAGCAGATTGCAATGGAAATTCTACCCACTCTCGTTTGTGATCGAACAGGGTAACGCACTTTGTTTTTTACTGTATTGTCGCTATGGCTAATGAACATTTATTGTATGTCGTATAGAACATTGTGTTAAACCCTTGTAACGGCGGATGCTACAACGGCTGAGGTGCTTGTAACATCGCCGACATCTGGTGTACTTTGGTCTTGCTTAATACGCTCTTGGGTGACTGTTTGTACTTTTACGGAAAATAGCACAACAGCTACAGTCCCGGCATGGAGCTTCGATGTCCTAATTAATAATCCTAACTAGCAATAAAAAGCGGGTAACACTACCACCAAGGTGGGGAAAAAAAGCTAAGCTGAGCTAAATGAAGAGAATTGTCTAAATATTAACTCCTAGGAATTATAAAACTAGTAAACAAACTGGCTTTTAAAACTCCTGGTTTTATTTTTGACAGTCAAGAAAATTAAGATTGAACTTTACATTTCAATTTGCTATTAACACAGCTTAGCTTTAGGTTAAAAGCAGGCTCATGAATTTTACGTAAATTCAATCAACAGAACTAAGAATTAAGTTCAACAAAATTTCAAAAACAAATTGTTTTTCGTTGGGGTTTGCATGAAAGAGCCCTCTAAATCATAAGTAGCCTGTGCTTGCTTACAAAATAGACATTACAGTTATGTTTCAAATGGTACTCCCACAAGATCAAACCGTCCCACCAAAAATTATAATTAGAGTTGGGTTGTACACACCGTGAAGTACATTGCTTCTGCAAAACTAATAGACTGGTGACCTTTGTTTACATTAAGTTAAATTAATGAACACGGTAAAAATAGCTGGTTTTTAGAAAGGGACTTAGACCCTTAAGTTATGGACAACTGTGTCCTGATATGTCAATTGCCTAAGTTACTCCACAATTATTCTCAATAAGCTCCTAACAAATTTGGTTAGAACTGATGGAAAGAATTGATCCCTCACCTTTCAGAATGTTCTAAGCATGTCTATTTCGGGCTATTAGAAAGCTCGCAAGAGCACTTTGAAATCGAAAATCACAAATTTCGTTCGCCGTTGCGCTAGTACCACTTCTCATTTAAATGGGTGTAGAACGGTCCCTATCTAAGCTAAACAATTTTGGTTAGGCTTGACAGAAAGAATAGATGCACATCTTTCAGAATTTCCTAAGCATGTTCATTTCGGGCTATTAGGAATCTCGCAAGCTAATTTTGAAACCGAAGATCACTATAACAACCAATTGAAAAAAAGGGGCGCGTGTGGAAATTAAGGGGGGAGGGAGTAAACTTGAACTACGATTCTGGGGGTCAATGTTTACTTTTACGTAAAAGATGTATATCTCGTTTCCTGTCCAGAATTGTATTGTGTGCTGAACATTTTTGTTTCATATTATGCTTTTGAATTGTTGACGGTTAAGGAGTTACAGCAAAAACCCGTTTTTTTGGCCGCGGGGGCGGATCAAATTACCCCTCCCCCTCAGGCGGGGTTTGGACTTGCTATTATAGTTATTTTTTACTAGTTACCCTTTATCTGCATCAATACCAAACTTGATGCTTTTCACAGAAAGTGAACAAATCGATTAATTTTGGCCCCAAGCCTCCCTACTCTGTTGACGGAAGCAGCCGTAATGATCCGCTCACACAAAGCATTCCACACCGGGACCACCCTAACCCTTTGTAAGGCATGGAATTGTTTAGTAAAGCGGTCAATGCAGTGTATTGTTTTGAGAAACTTCCACAATTTAATGGTGGTAGTGATTTTGTGAATCATACCACATTGTATGAGAGAGTGGGTATGAACTGTGTATTGCTTCTGCGTAGTTTAGTGAATTGTGAGTTAATTACTATTGTTTACTTATAGTATATCGATCAATGAAATTGCAGTAATGAAATCAATAAACTTACAATCGCCGAGCTTCTGCGGTGGGTTTCACTTATTGGATACGCCAACGGGTGTTTGTTTGCTTTCATTTGTATGTATGGACGTTAGTTTAGTTTACTTTATTGGCTGACAAACAATTTGAAACACTGAACCAAGAACTGCAAATTGTTACTTGTTTTTATTGATTAGCTGCGAGATTGCTGTCAATGGGATGCTGAAAGAGTCTGCAAATGACGAACGACTAACTAAATGTGGGAGCAAGCAAACGAAAACCCGTTAATGAATGTGAAATGTAGCATAGGCGTCCTTAAAAAAAAGCTAAAATTTTAAAAAGGCCAGGAAAGAGCTTCACACCAAATGGCAAAAAGCCCAAACTTAGCTCAGTGAGTATTACAACCAAATTTTTAAGAAACCTTAAAAGTGCGGTAAAGTCATTAAAATGGTGTAAACGTAAATTTAAAATAAATTAAAGACGGGAAAGCCAAAGGCTCACAAGAAATAACTAAATACAGATGCAAACCTATTTACGTTGCCTTTTAGACTTATATGTCAG
>JAHWFP010077814.1:0-32467 GCA_023313725.1 Lithobius niger
ATATCTTTGACAAGAACGGTTATTTAAGCTTGATACATATACATTGCAACAAATGTTTATACGGGTACGAACAGTGTTACAACTTTTCCTGTAACGTGAAGTTTGTCAGAAACGTCTTAAAAAAAAACTTTTAGGACAAAAAACTTTTAGTGCAATGATATGGCGTCACATCGCTCCTAAATAATGTACCACTAACGAAGTCGCTCACTTCGCTCGCTCAGTTCTCGCTACGCTCGGGGAGATTTCTTGCAGCAACACTTATGATACAGACAGACCTGCCACATAAAAACCCGATCAAGCAAACTATAAGACTGTAGTATGCGATATCGGTTATCTCGAGAGAAGGTCAATATTATTTTTTTTACGTCCAAGGAGGCAAGTTAAAAGACCAAGCAATTACGAGAAAAGCGCTGTTTCTGATGACAAACGCTGATTTTCGTTCGCTTCTCTTACTCAATCAGCGCAAAGATTTCATCAGAAACGTAACTGAATCAATGTAACCACCAAGAAGCACACATCACTTGTAATTTGTGTTGGTATACACTTTATATGGGTTTTCTTGTTTTACTTATTTTAAGAATACTGTTTTTACATGGGTGTCTTATCACTTCACTTTCTGATGATCCCTCAGTTGGAGAAACATCTGCAGAACGTCAGATGTAATCTCCTACGAAGGTGAGAGATGAAAGATTGATAGTGCAAATCGCGACACACATTGAAAAGGTTTAGTTTAAATAGCAATCGCTGTCTTTGCTCGCTTACTCCACACTCTGACATGCTTCAGAAACATGAATGCATCCGTGCTTCAGAAATCCACGTAAATGACGCCCTTTTAAAACCAGATCTATGGGTCTGTTTTTTTCCATGCACCAAGTCAGTTGATGCACAACCAATTTTAAGATCTATATGTGGTGTGTTGCAAAAAGCGTTGTCCTTTTCGGCTCATTCGGCCGCGTCTCGCTGCGCTCCAGATCATCTCTCTTTGCTCGTGGAGGTTTTCATGAGCAAACTATGACGTCATGAACAAACATCATGAGGGTTTAAAAAAAACTTTGACGTTATTTTTTAAGGATTTTTCGCGTATTTGAGGGTGATAATATCAAGTTACAGCGAAGAAAATAGGCCTGTACTGTGCACAATTTAATTATCTTTCGTTTGGTCCTACTCCCATCTTTCCCACTCCCATGGTTCAGAGGAGTAGAGGTACAAACACACAAAAACACACGCACATCATTCGTATTCGTCCTTAACGATGCAGATGTTGCGAAGTGTTATGATGAAATAACATGGGTTGGAATTCGTTGAACGTTAAATTTTGATTCACGGACATTTCTACCCACAACCCGTTTTTTTACTCCAGGACATTCCTCCCTCCACCCCCCTAAACGCATATACCCCCTATGCTCGGATATTTTTTCGCCCCAGAAATAAATATATTTATTAAAATAGTAATAGTATGTTCATTTAAAATTTGGTTTCATTCCAAGGACAAATCATGGCTCCTAAACAAACACTAGTGCCTGCTTATGAAGATAGTATAGACACGAACAGAGAGGGCATTCACCTAACCGTCCTATAGGCTAATAACATTATTACAAAACAAATTATTATCAGAACTTTGTTTACAGCATGAAACTCATCCCTGCAGAGGGAAATTTGAGCCGAGACAACTACGACTCGCAACACAACAACACCGCATATCAATTGACGTAAAAAAAAAATCGTGCTTCATTTCCTGCATGAAACTCCGCCTCTCCCTGGTGAAAATCAATATTGGTCAATCAATGTTAACACAATTAACAAATTCCTTCGTAAGGTAGGTGTTTTATTCCTGGAAAGTGAATGGGACGAAAGTGTCTGGAGTGACACGTTCGATGAGGGCCGGTGGGGGGGGGGGGGGGGCCCTGTCCAGTATCGTTTCTGTGTTGGGATAGGGCGCCATCTGCATGGAAGCCCACATCTCCAACGTGACACCACTTAATTCTACCATTATTTCGGCCTTTCTAATGTCTGTTAGAATAAATAGAGATCGGACCAGGAGAAAAATCCTGTAAGAAAAATGTAGAAAACACCCAGTTCTATGTATCAGTGCAATTGTACCTTTCTTGCAAAACGACTAGTTAAGTGCTGAAATAACGACAGCATTTCTTGGAACATATTTTTGTTGGTGTTAGGAGCGGCGGATTACTCTTAATCAATCTTCTGAATTGCTTCACTTCAACTAACGTGTTTTGATCTTATTTGCAATATGAAATTACACAGTGTAGATTCTGGATTTTAGTATAATTCTTCTGTGGTAGTTTCAGGTAAAAGCAATACCAGTAAGAGTGGACGGGAATGAAAAGTAGATTTATTTCGTGGCTTCTGACGTGTTATCTTTACAGGTCTTTTCCAGAATGCAATTTCTATGAGTGGTTCTCCACTAGGGCCGTGGGCGTTCAAAGAAGATCCCATGTTTTGGGCGAAAAAGCTAGCTGAAGAACTTGACTGCCCAACGGAAAAGACAACTGAATTAGTGGAATGCCTCAGGAAAATTCCTGCTGACAATATTGTGCTGAAAACTGACAAACTCTACGTGAGTAAAACTAGCATATGTCGTAACTTACTGTGAGACCATATCGCAAAAACCCTGAAAACTACAACATTACGTTTCTACTCTGAAGCCAAAAAAGTTTACCAACATCATCACTTTCTTTTTAAAATCGTTTCTGCCGTGGGAAGACTGTCTGCACGCCCCAGTCTATAAATCGCGTGTATTACTCCCCCCTCCTCCTTCAGTAGCTTCTCGTATCACTTTTTTTCTGTGAAAGATTTCAAGTCAGTTAAAGTAAATTAGTCTTTTCTCCTCTGCAACCTTATAAAAATAAAATGCTCTCTGAAGTTTTACACATACATTCTGAAGACGCTGTGTACTGAGCGTTCAAGCTATCCCTACAGGCTTGTGAGTGAAAAAATACACAAAATGTGCACTGTCAATGCACTAGACAACCGGATCTTGAGCTGCTCCAGAGTGAATTGCCCACCCAAAAAAAATTGCAGTTGGTCTTTTGTAGTTAAACTGCAATTTAAACTGTAGTTTAAAACTGCAGTTTAACTACGATTAACTACAATTCGGTTACTTGTAGTTTAAACTGCAATTAAACCACAGTTTTTCCCAGTAAACTGCAGTGTTAATCTGCAGTTTAAATGCAGGAGGAAGTAAAACAAACAAAAAATTCAAAATTAAAATTTCTGCTTTCATTCTACCCGTAACCTTAGCATTTAGTCAGTTTATGCACAATTTTGAATGTTTTGGTTATTCAATTTCTATTGTTAACTGATAAGATTAAAGACAGAAAGCCAACGCCTCAACAAGAGTTAAATAAATACAGGTGCAAACCTATTTACGTTGCCTTTAGACTTATATGTCAGAATGCCAGAGAGGGGAATCGAACCCATGACCTTTTAAGCCAGAGGCCGAGGTTTGAGCTACACACAAACGGCCAAAAGCAAACGTCCATGGGCAGCATTTAACACGTGCATATATACATATAAACAACCTTCCAATCACCACTGAAGGGACGATTATTTGCCACGCCACATTCCTAGTTAAACGAATGGAACACTTAAACCTGAAATAAGGATTAAAGACGCAAAGCCATAGGCTCAACAAGAGTTAAATTAATACAGATGCAATTTAGCTCCCCGCTCAGGCGGAACATTATATAAGTCCAAAAGGTAACGTAAATAGGTTTACATCTGTATTTAACTCTTGTTGAACCTTTGGCTTTCCATCTTTAGTCCTTGTTTCATGTTTAAGTGTTATGAGTGTGTTAACTGGACTACTACAATGGTACAGGTTGTCATTCAGCTTATATACCTAGCTTATATACCTAGCACTAAGCGTTAATGTGTATGGTCCCAAATTTTGTGTTTTATTGATTTTCGCTGAAGTTATGCAACTGTTGGCTTAACTTTAAACAGTCAATTGGCCTTGTTTTACACTCTAAGAACCTTTTCTTGTACCATACAACATTCTTCATAATTTAAGACTAGTGACATAACGTAACTTTTCTTATAGGTAAACTGCAGTTTTTAGCAGTTTTCGAGTTAGCTTGTTGAATTTCACATTAATCGAAGTTTAAACGCAGTTTTTCGTTAAGTTTTGTTTGGGTTGCTGTCGAATCTGCAGTTAAACTCCAGTTTTCATTCCATTTCTGCAGTTTTTCTGCAGTTGATTATCAGTATGGATGGTTCGTAGGAATTCGGTCAAGATGGGCAATGACTAACTAATCTCGATCTAGTCTTGATTTGTGAAATTCGTATCTCGATCTAGTCTTGCCTTTTCGTCTCGATATGATCGCTTCAACAAATCTTGTGCAGTTTCTCCAACTGTGCAGCTGCCGACTTTCGTAGAGGAGGAGTGAGCTACGAGCTGACCGAGTGGGTCCAGTGTTGTTGCCAGAATTCTGTTTTTGCTGCAGCATCCGTCTTCACTAAAATTAGAGCCGTTAACGTAAGTGTCGTGTGCGTTATGCGTAAAAAAATTGGAGTCGTTCAGACTATCCAGTGTAATTTAATCGCTATTTGTTAGGACAAACGATGGAACGAAAGTCTACGGTATCTCCCAGGTGACACTACACAAATGTAGGCCTCGGAGCCACCTTTGGCCATTCGTCGGCGAAAGCTGGCCATTCAGTATGCTGTGCGTTTACGTGCTGTGGAATCCAGTCCTGCTTGGTCCATGGTGTTTGGGCCAGACTTGCGAGTCGGTAAACGCAGGGTGGGTAAGGGTGATTTCCGCGATAGGCTCCAGCAGTCCTGTCGGGAGATAGCCTTTGAAATGCCCAGCGTCTTGAGGCTTGGGGGCATGCCAGTAGCCCCTTGGCTTGTCCCGGGTGGCATTTTCATTTTCGCTCTGGCGTCCCTCCCGAAGGGTTCCACTCTACCTGCACGGTACTTACAGGAGTTCCGGCGGCTGTGTTCTCAGTACGCCGGTTATCAGCGGCTGTTTACTGATGGGTCGAAGTCAGACGCTGGCGTGGCTTGTGCTTGTGTTTGTAAGGGAGTGACGGTTGCCCATCGCCTTCCATCAGGCTATTCTGTGTTTTCTGCAGAGCTTTTGGCTCTCGGTTTGGCGGTGGAATGGATCCTTGGCCTTCAGGGCACGCATTTCATTATCTTTAGCGATTCCATGAGTGCCCTGGAGTCCTTGGCGAATTACAATCCTCGGAACCCCTTGACACAACGTGTCCAAGCTTTGCTTTCCCGCTTGCCTGGCCAGCGGAAAACCGTGCTTTTCTGCTGGATCCCGGGCCATGTTGGGATAGGTGGAAATGAGCAAGCGGATTCTGCAGCAAAAGGGGCCCTTTCTGGCCCTCTCGGTAGGGATCTCAGGCTTGTTCCCTCGGACGCTTTTCCAACTCTGCGTCTGAGGTTACATGCTTTTTGGCAAGCCTCGTGGGATGGACAGGACGGCAATAAATTACGAGCTATTAAAGGCACTGTTGAGGAATGGCACTCGGCGTGTCGCCGCAGTCGCCGTGAGGAGGTGGTGTTGGCCCGTTTGCGCATTGGTCACACTCGACTTACTCACTGTTTCCTTTTGCGGGGGGTTGACCCTCCTGAATGTTATTGGTGTCGGCGGCCACTTACGGTCCGGCACTTCCTTGTTGATTGTTGCCATCTTGATGGTTTTCGTCGTCGTTTCCATCTTCCGCATGACATTGTGCGTCAATTGGGCGATAAGTCTGTCCTACTGTCCGGTGTTTTTCAATTTTTGCAGGAGGTACAGATGTATGACAAGATTTAGATTAGGGGTTTGAATAATGTCTATGTAATGTGTGGTGCAGTGGCAACCCGGACCACTGCACTGTGACTGAGGTTGGCGCTAATGACCAAGCTGTCGACGCGCCATTAAGCCTCAATCCCCCCCACTACACAAATGTCTATTTTGCGATAAAATGAGCTATGGAAGCATGCCATATCCATCAGTAAACAAAAATGGTCAAGAATATCGGCCACAAAAAAAAAAAATGTAAGTGTGGAAAATATCAGAAACAAAGACTGGCGTTAGGAAGAGAGAAAACCACGGAAATTTGAAGACGACCTGGACGACTCAAACCCTTCTCCTACCAGTGCCGATAAAATTTTTAAAATCGAGAATATTTAAATGAACAGTCTGAAAAAGCTGTCACAATGTAAACGGACATTACAAAAATAAAAATAATTTTTTTTTGCAATAAAACAAAAGTGGTCGAAATCCCAGAACTTAAAACGTCAACTTACTCAAGTAATTAAGTCTTTGAGTTTTGCACACGAAAAAATTGAAGCATTACCGTCTCATTGCAGGAGCAATTTACTTTTTTCAATAAGAATATGTTAGAAGGAAATTTGCCAGTGTAGAACGTAGTGTTGGACGCAAAAGAATGATTTAAAAATTTCTGCTTTAATATCGTTGTTGTCAGTGATGAAATTAGTTTGAGTGGAGGCACTGCCTTGGATGTGTGTAGGTGTTCCGCCTATACAGGAGAAATAAGGCCGATGGATTTCCCTCCCTGATAGTGTTGATTTCCCTTGCACGAAGGATAATTAGCAGAAGAAGCGTAAAGTGTGCGGACGATGTTATACGTATACGGCAAGGTTTCAGGTACGGTACTAGGTTTCTTTCCAACGGCACCAAAGAAAAAGCATTAAAAATTTTTAAAAAACCCGGCAAGGAAGTATTTGTTTTATTTCCTACGGGAAGCTTTCCGCCTACATGCAGTTGTTCGTATATTGGGTGAGATAGTCGTGGAACGAGACCAGGCAAGATCAACATTTTCAGAATGAATAGGAGTGATGATATTCGAATTTGTAGTGCTTAAAATGGAGGGAAAGAGAGTAAAATATATGTTTCCCATCGGTAAGGGATTTTACGTATTTCTTGAAACAACGGTGTTTAACCGTAAGACGACCGGACAATGGTCAATTGTGCCAAAATGGACAGTAACGACCAAATCGAAATTTAGCTACTCATTTTCGCAAAAAATAAGAACAAGGGTTTTTTGGTACCCCTTGTGGGGTTGGTGACGAGTTGGTTTAGGCCTATAGAGGCTTGAATTGGTAATGAATGTCTGATGTTGTTGATCCCTGGTAACGAAGAGTGTCCAGTCGGTGAATTTCAAATCAAAATCACCCAAAATGTTGTTGTCAAAGGCATGCCGCATGATCTCATTAATGAAATCAGTTTCCTAACCAAAGAATCACAGTGGCTGTTTGGTAAGTTGCACAAGGTAAAGTTAAGGTTTGAGCGTGCCAGTAAAGCATTAAAAGCATGAGCACTAGTAGCGACAGTGTCACAAAGAACGTGCATGCCCACTTTATAAAGAACAGCCAAAACACCCCCTCTTTCAGCACGGTCTTTTCGAAGAAGGCTGTGCGACGAGTTACCGAGAACCATAAAGTCAGTAATACAAGGTCGCAGCCAATCTTAGTAACTAAAATAAGATTATAGATCTGGTTTAACCTGAAGATCTTAGATTGACCTGATGACAGTAAACGCAGTACACATTACATCTGTTGCTAATAAACAACCGACACGTTGATTTATGCTGACAAGAAAGAACAGTTCGAAAATGGGTGCTTGTAACGAAAACTATTGCTTTTTGATTTTCAGAGGACGTTTCCAGGCTGTACGTAAAAACACCATATCACGATAAAATCACCAAGCTTTAAATTTTGGCATTAATAACGTTTTTTTTGGCTTTGGTCACCTAAGCGTTAAAACAAACCATGAGCACATATACCAATGCAATGAAATCAAACAAGACCAAAAAAGAAAAGGTTATTTAGGGCGAAAATTACAGCTTCACGTTTTTATGCTGATGTGAATTTTTTCCGTCCAGTTGGGAGATGCAAATTGCGAAATACTTCGTACTTTTAAGTTAGGTGAAGCTTAAATGGTTATCCTCATAGAGTTAATTAATTTTCGTTCTGGTATAGTAGCCAATCACCCTTTGCTGGTGGGAACGGTAATGGGCATTTTCTTAACGATTTTTGGTTTGATAAGAAGCAAATGCAAGTGCTTCCACCCTATATTTATGTTGAATTTTCTATCAGTTAGACGATGGCGCTCGGCAACAATTCGCTGTTCGAAAGTCTTAACCGCATTGCTATCGAACGCCATCGTCTAACATATTTGTACAACGACGAGTTGAATATTTAGTGAACGAGCCATTGTTGTAATTAAGCGACAGTGTTGTGCATTGTTGCCGAACCATCGTCTAACATATTTGTACAACAACGACTTGCATATTTAGTGAACGAGCCATAGTTGTAATTAAGCGACAGTGTTAGTGCATTGTTGCCGAACCTATTTCGAACATATAGGTATTTGTTTTCGAACATATTTGTACAACAACGATTTGCATTTTTAGTAACCGAGCCATTATTGCGGTAGCATAGCCAGCCATTATTGGCGGGAATGTTCTTTGCTCCAACTCCGTTTTTAAAACTCAATAACTGCAATAAATGCCTTATTTTGTTTATTTTAATTAAGGTTAACTCTTTCCGTTGGGTCTTTCTTCAGCTGCAATAAATGTATTATTTTGGAAACATTGACACGTAAATATTGATACGCAAACATTGATAGCGGTAGTAGATTTATTCACGTAAGTAAGAAACAAAGACCTTCGTTTGCTATGCCTAGATTTCTTTTTTTCTCTAATTAAAAAAAAATTATAGTTGTTAATTTAAAGTGTGAAATAGTTTAATAATACTTTAGAAATGGTCTGGCATACGTAAATATGGACAGTGATTGTATTTTTACTACTAGTGGTAAGCCAACGGTTTCATTGTTGCAGCTGTATGTCTTCATAATATAAATCAACTGCTGTAACAATGGTCCAACAATGAAAGAGTTGTACAATACTGGATAAACGAAGTATTTTCTACATCCCAATTCCAATAAATATTGTTTTCCTTTCGTTTGCAGAAAGCAACTGTCATGAACACGATAGGATTTTCACCTTCTCTAGATGGAAAATTTCTACTGCAGTCACCAAGGGATATCATGACAAGTGGCAATTTATCAACTAAAGTTCCGCTTATAAGTGGCATTACCAAGGATGAATCAGTATTTTTTTATGCCGGTAGGTTTGATTTGGTTGACTGTTACTATATCATTCATAAGGTATACCGATTGAACACGAAATGGCAATTTCCCAAATAAAGTCCCTTATTATTGGAACTAGCAAAGACCCTTATTATTTTGTTCTGAGAATATCACTCATTTGAAAGGCCGTACCATTCTCAACTTGAAACTCAGTTTATTGGCTTTCTTTTTTGATATATTCCGTAATCAATCAAAAACAAAGTTACACGAACTTCTACAACTATCTGAACTATGAAGACGTTGTGCACTGACAGTAAACATTATTGGTCCACTCAGCTCCACACGAATTGAGCACTGTGTAATGTAGATTGGTAGTAAATAAACTATGTTCAACGTTTGTACGGCTAACACCGAACTACAGCAAACTACAGCATCTATATTGCAAAGTAGACCAAATTATTTTAGTCATAAGGTTGGATCACTTAACAAACACACAATTTTTAAAGAGTAAAAAATAAAAAAAAAATGGAATTACCTTACGAACTTAGAAGCTTCAGATGAAGTCGCTGATGAAATAGCAACGGAAACAAAAAAAAATTGCGAAAACAATGGCTACATGATTAAAACATATTATGTGCCTGTGTACGTGTACCTCTACTCCTCTTGAACCAAGGCACCTACAAAGACACAAGTAGGACCAAATGACAGATAATTAAATTGCGCTTCCGTTAGGCCTATTTTTGTCGATGTATCTTGTTTTTATAACCATCAAATGCTAAAAAAAAAACTGCAATAATAACGTCAAAGTTTTTTTTGTTGACTCTCATAACGTTTGTGCATGATGTCATAGTTTGTTCATGTAAAGTTTATTATGCCTGACCAAACTTTTCCTGCTAAAACTATCTACGACGTCATAAGCAGTCATGAAATGCAGGAATGTGATGGACGAACTGTGAGCAATAATTGCAATTAGTTTGCGTCGAAATCTATGTAATATTTCTTTGTTTGTTGGTTTGTTTGTGTGCGTCGCCAGATTACCGAGAAGTCGCAGTGGGAATCTCGATTATCTTAATTCTTTCGTTTGATTGTGTATCTGTGACACGGAATTATCTGTATAAGTAAGCCTGGATCGAACTAAATCTAATGAAAGCTTGGACGACTGCTAACGAGAAATCACATGTATGTGTGTGTGCAAGTGTCAGTAGTCAGTGTGATCGGTTGGGAGTGAGGCGACTTTCCCAACTCGAGGCCATTAAGACGCCCACTTGCCACCCAGGCACTAGGGATCAGGATATGCCTGATAACGCTCTGCGCTGCAATTGTACTGGTTGGGATCGGGGGAGGTGGGACTCGTCTCCTAGACCACCAGAGGGGCCGCACCTTGTGCTACCAAGTTTTCAGACTTTGGTACCGGGCATTTTAACTGATCCTCAGTCGCCGGGCCCAGATTCCAAACGTTTTTGCAGCCATGCCCCTTTAGCAGGTACGACTGTTACTAACAATCAGTCTCCTTACCAGCTACCTCTCCAGCCGCGGGGTCCATCCCAAACCATCTAGCCCGTGCGAGTCCATCCTCAAGTGCTAGAGCCTTGGCAAAACTTCAGTCCCGCACTACCAATATTAAGGAGTTTGGTTTACCATTGTTCCAAAGAGACTACCATGATTTTGGATCCCACGCCCAGGGTTTGGTCGCCCTGGCAGATTCGAGAACAATTGTTCATCCTCGTGGCCTCTGCTGAGCGCCCACTTAAGGGTAGCAGTTTGGGTCGCTACTGTTTGAGCCGCGCTTCCTCCGGTGCTTCCCATGTCTGGGTTGTACAGTGTCGGACTGGCTTCCGCTGGTCCTCACTCTGCCCTGTCGTTTCCCAGTTGAGTGTCACCAGTGGGAATCTCGATAATCCGTATTCTATTGACACCCATAGTAGGATTCTCGATAATCTTTATTCTGTTGAATATTTTCAAGTAAACGGGATCTAGCCCTCTTTATTTCTCACCCCTGGATCCAACTAAATCTAATGAAAGCGTGGGCGACTGTTAACGGGAAATTGCAGTCTTTTCGTGCAAACGGGAAATCACAACAATGCTATTAAAAATCAGACATATACGGGGTGCTGCCCTAGGAATGGTAATAAGCTTACATCGATTTTGTAACGCTATTGGAAACAAAGAAATTACTCGAAGCGTGAATCGACACCAATGCAGTGTGCGAAGCGAACGATATGGCTAGTGATTATTAATAAAAATAAACAACAAACAAGGATAAAAATTGCTTTCAGTAATCTATATAAGATAAGATGATAAGATTTGTTTGTTTGCTTGTTTGTGTGTGAGTGTGTGTGTGTCTGCAATGATATGGACGTCCACAGTGGGAATGTCGATAATCTTTATTCATCCTTATAATCTCGATAATCCTTACATTGTTTGTTTATACACTATATGCACCGTTTGTAGGGTTTACCACAAACGGAATTGTGTGCGGTAAAAGTAATGATTCGAACAAAGAGGCACAGTACTGATGACGTCATGTTTTTTCCAGTCACACTATTTTCTTGCAAACGGTATCTAGGCCACTATGTCTCTTAAGCGTGGACCTAGCTAAATCTCATGAAAGCTTGGACGACTGCTAACGGAAATCACACTATTTTCATACAAACGTTAAATCACAACAATGCTTTATTAATTCGGCCATAAAAGGGAGACTGTCCTAGTGGATTTCTAATGAAACAAAAAAATATGTTGAAAGAGAAAAACTCGTTATGGAAAAAGATTAAAAATGTCCAAGTGTGCATTTGATACTGAAGGAAAAATATCCGAACTTCATTAACCTAAAAAAAAAAAACAAGCAGATCCTAGTTTAGCTAAAGGTATGCAAATGTTTTGTTTTTTTTACGTTATTTTTTTTACGTTACAAATTATAACAAAATAATGGAGAAAACGATAAATAAATTAATAGGGGAAAAAAAGAAATTATTGATGAAACATTTGTGAAAAATGTCAAAAGTAAGGATGTGAAGGATGTTGTAATTGGTTTAATAATAATTTTGCAGATCAAGCAACCAAACTTAACAATAAATAAAAAGAAAATCTATAAGTAAAGAATCTCTTATTAATAAAACTAATAAATTTGTGTTCAGAGGCAAACCAGAAAAAATTGATGTTTTAAAAATTCTAAAGGAAATAAAAGTAACAATTAAAGGTGCTACTATGAGACCAACTGGTGCTGAACATGTTGTAAAATTACATGAAATTACTAATTACTAACAAAGATTACTAATTTTATTTGTACTTTGTTGGAAAATATATTGAAACTGAAACTTGGCCAAATAAATTGAAAATCCGATACTAGTAAAATGCCATATATAAAATGGAACAAAAAGAGAAGTTCTTTACAAATACAATAACAAAAGTTGTTACTAAAATAAATGTTATCTAAAGAAAAATTAGTTTGCTTGTCAAAGGGGTAAGCGAAACGGGGAAGCATTACAGGAAATAAAGCTAAATTGTTGTAAACACTTGGAGTGAAAATAAATACGCGAGTATGATATTCACTGATTCCCAAAAGGAGTTTGACTTGACTGACACATTAACTTTAATCGAAAAAAAATTTAAACTGGAAAAAGAGATAAAAATCAATAACATTATTACTAACTACTTACAACGTCGCAAATGTGTTACCAAAACTCTTAATTTAGCCTCGAATGGTAGTATACCACAAGGGTCGGTCTTAGGACTGCTGCTTTTTCTACTTTACATTGATGACCTTCCAACGGATATCAAAAACATTATTTTATTTGCTGATAATATATGTCTATTAAGTATAATAAATCACAATTACAACACAACTACTAACTTACAAACATATTTTAACAAATTATCAAACTGGTGTTGAAACAACAAAGTTTATATTAGTGAGGATACATGTGGACATCAAAACTCGTAAAATTTTATAAATAAAGATTTAGAAATAACAAATTTCTTAAATGAGGTAAAAAAAAATGACTTCATAAAGTGAATAAAATTAATATTTAGCTTAACGGTTGATTAGAATGGAAACACGGTGTTCACGAAAACATGATCATAAATAATATTAAACAAAGTATGTTAAAACTTTGCAATCTACGAATAATATTTTTTTTAAAAAGAAAAAAATTCAATTTACAATGCTTAGGTTGCCTCAGTTTTAATCTATGGATTAGAAATCTATGGAATGCAACCCCATATATTATATATAATACGTTTACAAGTTACAAAATAAAGTTCTATGTGTACTTTTCCAAACTGGTTGCTGAAAACACACGAAATAAAAAAATGAAGAAAAATTCTAGCAATGATTAAAAACATTTTCAATTACAAAATAAACTGCTTAAACACTAAACTGAGAAAAAAAAACTAGCAAGTTGAAAAAATAAAAACGATAAAATGAAAAGGACATTTACGCTGCTAGCATTTTTAATGAATTACCAAAAACCTATACAATTTTTGATAACTTTAAAATCAAAATTAAAAGAATATTGGGTTCCAAAACATTTTAAGGAAATATTTTAATAAACCTCTAAGTTTTTTTTTTAATTTTTTTTATTTTATCAAAACGGGTGTGAAATTAGGTACATTTTGTATGTAACCAAGCTGTTTATTGTAATTACAGTACCTTATTCACATTTATTTTTCACTAGTTGGTTCTTCTATTTAAATTCTAAATAAAGCAACACACCGACTTATTATAATTTTTCAAGAAATTAAGGTTTGTAGTTGTTGACACAAATAAAGCGGCTAGGTTCGTGTCGCTTTTCTCAATAAATTATTAAAATAAAAAAAAAATGTACTCCAGCATACAATTCAGAGGAAGCTGAACTTTTACAAAGCACGGTATACTATCAGCGCAGTGTCGTTGAGTTGACATTGGTAAAAGTAAAGGCAGACCTGCGTGCATACTTGCGTGTGTCTGTGCGTGTTTGTTCGGCTCTAGCTCTGAAGCGGCACACTGTACTAACAAGATAAATATGTCAAAAGAAATAAAGTAAATTGGCCTGTTCTGAAGACTTGATTTACAGTGATATAATAAATGCCTGAGTTTCCAATTTTTTGTTGTTGTTATTGCAAGAAATAATTAAATCTTCCTTTTTTCATGTTTTTTCTTTAGAAATTCAGGGAAATCACCCAGAGGCAAATCTGACATCGAAAGAAGTGATGTATGAAGTTATTAGTCAAATTCTGGATGGTAGTGGAAACTCTCTTGATATTGCTAAAGTTTTCGTGGATAAGTATTTGACATCTGTGGATTTAAGCAACGCTGTACAACTGAAAGATGCGCTTCTGAAGGTATGGAATAAATTTTAGCTGTAAAAGTTAAGTAAGGAGATTATAATTGACAAGGTCTGTGTAATTAAAATTGTCATGCAGAGATGTATGAAATGTGCCCAGTGAGATACGAAATTGTGAATGGGTTATTGTCAATTGGAATTTTTATGAAACCATTTCTACATTGTAAATTCGTTTTTTAACGAGTGGAGCAGGCACTGTCCCCTAAATTTAATTATAATCATATTCGTTTTTAAGAAGTAGGACTGGAATGAACCGGTAAGTTGAGATGCACCGTTTGGGACATTAATAATAAAGTTTCCCTATTAATAAACAAAAGTTGTTATAGTAATAATAACAGTTTTCCACAGAAGGCGGAGTGAAACTGTAAGGGCCGGTAGCCATTAATGCCAGTCCCCAAAAACAGTGGCAGGTCGGCTAATCCCTCCTTTTCAAAAAGTTGGTGAGGCGAAGACCGTTCATTGCATGTTTAAAACCTGACACAGTTCGTGAGGACACAGCCTCCTCCAGCAATGAATTCCAAATAGTACGGAGGATATACCTGAAATTGTGCATTTTTATCATACAAGCATGAAATTTGGCAGGAATGTTGTTTACATCAAATTAAGATTTTTAAGCGTTGTAGGCATTCTCCTAAAGTGCTATGAGCCGCCATGTTGGAAAATGGCGTCCCAATTGTCTAAAATCATGCATTTTTATCATAAAATCGTGAAACTTGGCAGGAATGATGTTTACTTAGAATTATTAAGAATTTAAGCGTTGTAGACATTCTCCTCAATTGCTATGAGCCGCCATATTGGAAAATGGCGCCCAAATTACTTGTTTTCCATAACTCTGAAAAACAGCCCGAAATGGACATGTTTAAGATTTTCTGAAAGGTGGCGATCTATTCTTTCGAACAATCCTAACCGAAATTGTTTAACTTAGATAGCGACAGTCCTACACCCATTTAAAGGTGAAGAGGTAATGGCGTAAGCGCGTGCTGATTTTCGAATTCAAAGTGCTCTTGCAAGCCCTCTAATATCCCGAAATGGACATGCTTAAGATTTTCTGAAAGGTATGAATCTATTCTTTCCTTCAATTCTAACCGAAAATGTTTAGCTTAGATAAGACTACAAATGTGAGTATTACAATGGCACTTTGAAATTGAAACTAGACGCTACACCAATTACAGCTACACATCTAAACGGGTGTAAGACGGTCCCTATCTAAGCGAAACAATTTTCGGCTAGGATTTATGGATAGAATAGATCTCAGCTTTTCAGAAAATCCTAAGCAGGTCAAGTTCGGGCTATTAGAAGGCTTGCAAGCGCACTTTGATTTCGAAAATCACTATTCACTTTCGCCGCTACGCCATCTTTTAAATGAGTGTAGGACAATTCCTACGTAAGTTAAATGATTTCGGTTAGGACTAATGGAAAGAATACATCTCCACCTTTCAGAAAATTCTAAGCATGTTCATTTCAGGCTATTAGAGGTCTCGCAAGACCATTTTGAATTCGAAAATCAACATACGCTTTCACTGCTATGCCTTTACCTCTTCACCTTTAATGGCTGTGAAATGGTCTCTATCTAAGTTCAACAATTTCGGTTAGGATTGGTGGTAAGAATAGATCGCCACCTTTCAGAAAATCCTAACCATGTCTATTTTGGGCTATTAGAAGGCTCGCAACGGCACTTTGAATTCTAAAATCACCATACGCTTTCGCCGCTATGCCGCTGCCCCTTCGCTTTTCAATGGGTGTAGGACGGTCCCTACCTAAGGTAAAAAAAAAATCGGTTAGGATTGATGAAAGAATAGATTCCACCCTTTCAGAAAATTCGAAGCACGTCCATTTCGAGCTATTAAAGGGCTGGCAAGCTCTTAGAACACGAAAATCACTGTAAGAACCAATTAAAAAGAGGAGTGTCCGTATGAATTAAGGGTGATAATACATAAAATGCGATTGTGTGGTTCAAGGTTTGCTCTTACGTAAAAGATGTATAAAAGATGTATAATCCCTTTCCTGTCCAGAATTGTGTGCTGAACGTCTATGCTTCACTTTGTTTTTGATTTGTTGACGGTAAAAGAGTTACAGCCAGAGAACCGTTTGGGGGACAGTAAGTCACCCCCTCCCCGCCCCTTCGGGGTGGTTTTGAATTGCTATCATATAGCTTTTTTTTCCAGTTACCCTTCATGCGCATTCATACCATACTTAAAGCTTTTCACAAAATGTGAACAATTCCTTCAATTTTGAACACTATAGAAAAACCTGTTATTTACATTACGGCATATACTATGCATTAATAATGATTCATTCATACCACTTCCAATACTTACTTCTGGTTGTGTTTAGCATATCATTGGAAAGGAAATGTCAAGAGGAACAATAAAGGCAGGGGATGTAATTTCACTAACTGTGAAAGGGAATTCAAAGTGTCGTATTCAAATGCCATTTTGAAAAGAAAATGGCGTCTTTTTGACACTAGTACATTAGTATCACTTCCGGTAGTTACTTCCGGTTATGTTTGGTATCATTGGAAAATATATTTGAAGAAGAACAATAAAGGAAGAGTCTATAATTTTGCTAACTGTGAAAGGGAATTCAATGTTTCAATAAATAACATTGAAAGTGTCGAATTCAAGCAAATGGCCTGTTTCCATTAATCATATCCACCCAAAACCAAAACTGGGATAAGAGAAGCTACCAAGTTTCTAAAAAGGGTCGGACTTTGAAAGCAGTGATTTCATCCAACCAGGGAAAGGCCGCCAAGGTAATCCTATTAGCGAAGTTAATCTTATCTACTAATAGTTCGAAAGTTAAATGAAAACTAGAAGATTGTTACTAGCGGTAGCAAGCTTCAAGTTTTCATTTAACGTCCAAAGTATTATTCGGTGCGAATAACTTGGTTAATAGGATTAACCATGGCGGCCTTTCCCTTGTTGGATGATATCACTACTTTCAAAGGCCGACCCTTTTTACAAACTTAGTGGCCTTTCTTTTACCAGTTTTGGTTTTGGGTGGCTATTACAACTTTCATAGGCCTGTGAATACAAAGAATCCCACGGTCTAATCGTCACCTCTTCCTTTTTTGTCTGGAAGTATTTTGTTTCAATCCCATTTTTTGAACGCACTGGCTGACTTACATTGATTTTCGTTCGCTTCGCTCACTCAATCAGCGCATTCCCATTTAGTTGCCCCTCCTGAGGTTAATTTTAATCAAGCATTGAAGCTGGAATTGCTCACTCAATCACAATTAACCTCATCTACTTGGCCGATCGTCTACTTGGTGGCATCACACAAGCGTAACCATAAAACTCGACACATAACTAAGACATACTTCTTTGAAAAAATTTCCTCTTTTCCTACTTGACTGGACCGTGTGTTCACGACCTGCATTGTGTTTCAAATTTTCCTGGAAATGATAGATTCCCATTATCCTTCCTGTTGCAACTTCTGTAGTTTAGTCACCATAACGTTTAGTGCACGTACCTTAACAATCGCATACTATAAAACTCACTGATCACATAATATTTCACTTTTGAAATATCACATAATATGAAATTCACTGAACGGTATCCAACCAGCAACAAAGGTTAATTTATTTACCACATCGTTTATTTTATTTTATTTTATTACCGAAGGAAATCGGCATGTCGTTGAAACAAACAGTGCAATAATTAATTGCAAGAATAGTTATTTTGTTAAAACTCGAGTGAATTGTTGCGGTACATAAGTACTGCAACGGTGCGCGTATAACGCTTAAGCATGTTACAATAAACTGTTGGATAACAATACAAACAATGGTCACAACTATATTTTGCATTTACGTGCGACTTCAGGGCCACGTGCTTCTAGCTGCAATTCCCATTTAACAAAAAGGGACTCCCCGTACTACTCTTTACCTGTGTGCCAAAATTTAGATGCGCAAACTTTTCCTAACGAGCTGTAGACATGTTTTTATACCCTATGAGAATTAACATGGGAGACCTGACCTTAGCTAATAGTAGCTTAGCTAGCTAGACAGTAACACAAATCAACGTTATTTATTGGCACGTCTTCTCCACAAAAGACACCTTCCCAAACTTTAATGTTGTGGTATTCTTCGTTACTGGACCAACGACACCTGATTTCAACGATTTCCTAAAATTTCTACCGCGCCGGAAATTTACACCAGTATGCTGAAATCATGTATAAGCTCATTACAGTTAACATGACAACAATTACACACTAACAATTATGTTCAAACAATTAAGCCCCAACAACAAGAAATTATCTACTTGGCGGTGACACACTAGCGTATGTCTAGATTTTAGTATAATTTTGATACGTTATTTACAATTGCTTTCAAGGGCGAATGCCGTTGGTTTCATGTTTGTACTAATTACTTCAAAGTAAAATTACAAATTCAGGGGCCTATTAAGCCATAAGTAAGCAAATCGTATAATAAAAAATATTCATACCGTATAACTCACTGAATTCCGTGAAAAAGTAGTTACAAGTCAGGTTTTCAGATAAAATGGTTGGTCGTATGAAAAGTTATTTCAGTTATTTGGTAAAATAAATGAATTACGAACAACAGGAAGAAAAAAAAAGTTTAATCCGTTGATTCGTTCAGGAGTTGTGAGAAAAAACTTATTTGACTGCCATTTTGGCTGCAAATTTCCAATATGGCGGCTCATAGTAACTCAGGAGAATGCCTTCAACTCTTAAAATTCTTAATTTTATGTAAACATTATTCCTGTCAAGTTTCATGCTTTTATGATGAAACTGCACAATTTTAGACTATTGGGTGCCATTTTCCAATATGGCGGCTCACAGCAATGTAGGAGAATGCGTATAACGTTTAAAATTCTTAATTTTATGTAAATAACATGCCTGTCAAGTTTCATGAAAATACACAATTTTAGACTATTTTACCGCGATTTTCCAATATGGCGGCTCTTAGCAATTCAGGGGAATGCCTACAACGCTTAAAAGTCTTAATTTGATGTAAACAACAATCCTGCCAAGTTTCATGCTTTTATGATAAAATGCACAATTTCGTCTAATTTGGGGATATATCCTCCGGACTAAAACGCAATCACTCTGTTTAAAAGAAAACCACGTAAATTTTTTAGAGTAAGCAGAAGGTCAAATTTTAACTCGCGCATTTCAAGGTTTACAAATAAAATAAAACTTTCTTACGAATGAATAAAACTTTTTCATTAATAAATAAAATTGTTTCTTGAATAAATAAATAAATTTGTGAATAAACAGAACTATCTTATGAATAAATAAGATTTTCTAATGACTAAATAAAACGTTTCCATAATTAAACAAAACATTTTCACGAATCAACAAAATCTAAACAAGTTTAAATAATCCAACACGACGAGGGAAGCAAGGCGTGTGGATATATAGGATACCGCCCACTATTCGAGTGGTGGGATTTAACAATGTCGAGGGCGCGCAGCTCCCCAGCCATTGTTGGATTCCAGAAAGAGGAAAGCGGGCGACGTCGTACTTCTAACCCCTTTTGATGCTATCAGTGTGACGTATCGTGTATATGTATCATTGTTGAGCGAAAGTGAGCGCGAGTGGAATACATTGTTGCGTTTAGCCAGAAGAAGGTTTGTGTAGAATATTCGCAAGACGCAATGCTACACGCAACGAAAAGAGCAATTTTGAAAGCGGTTGCAGTGTTGTAATTAACAAGAATTCTTAACGATTTTTTGACGTTCGAGGTGGTGTTGTATTCAAAAATTGTTCCATTTAATTTATTATATTCGGTTGCTTTATTCCTTTTGTGTCATTTAATGGAAACAAACGTTTGTAAAGCAGCGTTTGCATTGTTGTGAATAACGTGAATTGCTGAACTTTTTTTTTTCATCTGTTATGTTTTTTTTTTTATTTGTTTCAGTAAATTTATTAGATTTGTTTGTTTTCTTCCACTTTTCATTTAACACAAACGGGGGCTGGGATGCGCCGTGCATCCCAGCACTCCTCGTCCTCATTCATTGTTGCGACTGAGAGCTTCCAAATGGGTGAGAGCAAAGATAAAAACTCACCACACACGGGAACACTAGCAGTACACTTAACAAAATCACTAAACTTTCTAGCTACTCGCGCTCCTTCTCAGAGTAAGGCCGCATTTATGCAACGACTCGCCTTTGCATTCTCGCAGCTAGAAGCTAGAAATCGACTGAAATTCCAACATGGCGGCGGTTTTAGCTCTGTCGACTCGCAGTGAAGACACTTAATAATGCGAGTTCAGAAGCGACTGTGTAAATTTTGTCAGGAGGAATTCTTTATCATATTGTCACGGATCATAAACCTTAAAGCATTTACTCAAACGACGTCGGATTTAGCTAATCCAGATAGCGTTGTTATCATGGCAACGACAACTTTGCCAATTCTCGCTGCGAGAATGCAAAAGCGAGTTGTTGCGTAAACCCGCCCTGAAACAGTACAATCACCCAACGGTCTGGACAAAACTGCAATACATGCGTATATCCCTTTTGACCAGGCCGCTGGACGGCTTTGTTGCTTTATCCTGAGCAGGAGGGCGAGAACCTTAAGTATTAGAAAGGTCATTTTTTCTCACTATATTCTAGCATCCCGCGCGAAATAGGTTTTGCAGCAAGATCGTTTCTCACGAAGAGAAAAATAGGAAAGCCTTTGCAACACTTACACAAGTCTGAAGTAATGTTGCAAAACTAAGCTATGCAGGGAAGCCAACCATGAGGATTGTACCTTTAAGTGATTTTATTAAATGTTATGAAAGTGTTTGATTATCTGTGGGTTTTTTTTTTATCTTTGCGCATGAACAACACATTTTTTCTATGTGACAACAAAACTGTTCCTTGCAAGATCGCTAGTTTATCATAAGTTGAGAAAACGCCACAGACAAAGTAATTTTTTTTTAATGCAGAACAGAAACTTTACCGTATCAAAAACAAAATTATTCAGTAACGCGCAAAGACGTCCGTTCTCTCGTGAAAAAGAAACTTTTTTGGATCGGTAGCGCGATGTGATGGCCAAACTTTTATTATTTACCAAACACAAGAATGTGCAATTACTCACGTTTATAATTCTAAAATATTTTTTTTGTATTAATTTTACGAACAGATGATAACCCATACGATGTTCGAAATGCCTCACTACGAGACAATGGCCCTTAGGGCAAAGCACAATCTTCCTGCTTACGCCTACACACTGGAGTATGATCCAAGCGTTGGTATTGAAGCGTTGGTCGGCGCAAATTTAACCGGTAAGTTAGTCCAAAAAAAGAAAATATCACTGATTATTCCTTCCTGTGTTTTCTTTGCAATAATCTAAGTAATCTTCAAAATAATATTTTTTTCTAACTATTCAAACGGTAAACACCAAAGCGATTATTTAACACTAATTATGCTCTGTCTGTTACCTGTCACGGGTAATGGAACTGTGCAGTCTGACCTCAAACCTTCCTGTTAGGGCTGAAAAAATGTTGATGCTTATTTTCCCACTGTCTTTCAATATTTATATTTTCCTCTCAATATATATATTATATATAAGTAATATGTAAATAATAATATATATAAGTATAAATACATATAAATAATATATATAAATTTAAATTTATATAAAATTCAGTAAGGGAAGTTATAGTGTTCGCGGCCTATCTTGAGTTCTCCGCAGAACGAAAACAGATAATCGATTGTACGTTTTCAGTAGCAGAGTGCCTTGTTGATATCCAAGATGGTTACAAACACAATGGCGGCCATCGATTAAAGCCACCCCATCCAGGAAGACATAGCCACTCACAAAATACTTGCAGGACTCAAGATACACCCTGCACACAATAGTGCGACATTGGACCTCCATGTACCCACTTAATCCGCTCTCTGGCTTGAGCCAGATTTAGTAGTACGCTGTGATTGGTCAGAACGGTTGGCTCTAAAACGTCATTTTGGCGCCAGTTCAACACACTTCCAGTTAATTCGTAAACATGAAGAAGCTTTTGACAATGGGAAAAGCAACGAAATTTTGAGATGTTTAAAAACTTATTGCGAGGCAAAACCTGGAGCAGATAAGCACAAGGTAAGATTATTAATGGGGAGCGGATATATATTTAAAAAAAAAAAAAACAACACTAGCAATAGCTGATTCACCTGTAAATGGTATTGAAACAGTATTAATAAAAAAATATATATATTTAAATATTTTTTACACCACGTATTTTTTTAAGTGTTTCTGGACCACTTAGGGCCTATTCATTTATTTTTGGCCTTGGTACCCGGCAACAAGTTCCAGTGCTGTGGGCCATATTTTTACCTCGGAATGTTTTCATGCTTTTATTTTAGGCATGAATAACGTCAGCAGTATACTCGTGGAAAATGCCTATCTGTTAGTGGAAATACTATCCGCCTTTTTTGGCGGTACGGACCTAGGTATTGTTGGGCACTGTATTCGTGTTTATTGTGTGTGTGTGAGGGGGGGGGGGGGGAGACTGTCGGTTAACAACAGTCGACTACGCAAAGTTTTTTTTTCCTGTCCGAAAATGTTTTTCTTATGCCTCAGTTCAGTGATGGTCGCGTAACATGATTGAAAATTTGTTGGGGGTGGGGAAGGCGCCAGTAAACACTTGTTAAGTGTTTTTTTTCCTGTCGAAAAACGTATGCTTATGTTTCAATTTAGTGACGGCTATGTAACATGATACACCATCGATTAAATTGGAGAAAATTCAACTTTTGAATATTGGTTGGGGGGAGGGGGGAAGAGAGGCGCCATTAAACTAAAGTCGATTACTCGTTAGCTATTTTTTTCCGAAAAAACTTTCTATTTCTATTTAGTGATGGCGCATGATAGTCACGTTGATGTAACATGATACGTCCCACTCATTAAATTATTGTTTGCTGTCACCCCCCTTCCCGCAATGACCAATCACAGCAGTTCAGTTGTTTTGCCGCGCTCCCAGCCGAAGCCATGGCGCCGGAAGGAGAGAGGGGCAATTTTGCCAGGTAATTCCAACTGGAAATTCCTTGGATCTTTTACATGCCACAATAGACATGAGCACGAGGCATAACAGGGCCCTTCTCTTCCCGAAAATGCCAGGGGTGGCTGAGGTCAGGATCGAACCAGCGACCTCTTAAACATTAAATGGTTGTGCTAATCATTAGGCTTCCTTGTCCCAAGGCCAATCAGAGCAGGCGAATTCAAACCTTTTTTTTTTTTGTATAAGCAAACATGAACATTTACAGAATGTGTCGCGTTCCAAACAGTGTGCGCATGTGCCACATCTAGCACGCGATCGCGTTAGATGTTCTTCCACAACTACCATGCAACCACGTTACGCCTAAACGCAATGTCCATGTGCCCACGTTGAAGTAATTTTAGAGCGCTTTTATCTTACATCGACTTAACACTACGCCGACTTAGTGTAAAGCTTCTACGTCCATGTACCCTCGGTATATGGCACAACACAGTGATCAGCCGATTAGAAACCAAGGAAACGCCAGTTAAAATCTCGTTATCGATGTAATTAACGCACAAAACTTTAAAAAATACACCCAGTTTTTCATTGGAAGTATAGGGTAAATAACCTTTTTTTCTGCTACATTTGTAGCCACAGTAAACGTTTTCCTAGCAGCGTCCGGCGTATTAATAGCTTTTATAATGGCAAAAAAAAAGTCCTAACTTATAATACGAGCTTTGTGAAGGGTCCCAGGGGACCCTTTGGGCCCGTTTATGCAACGAGACTTTCTCGCTCGCCGAACTCTTATTTGCTAGTCAATCGTTATTTCTTTACGATTAGTTTCCAGTTTCTAATTAATGAATATGGTAATACATAACAAATTAAATGTATTATAAAAAATAATAAGGATAAAGAAAAAAAGCAACAGTAATTTTAAACAGTGCTGTCATTTCACACTATTTCCAAATTTGCTATTCTCGCATCAAAGAACAGCTTCAGGCAGTGATCAGACGATGGTGGAATAAATAGCTGCTCGAAGCGAGAATTCAAAATCCAACATGGCGTCCATTTAGGGGTAATCGAAAACAAACCATTAAATGCTGGCATTCGGAAGACAGTCCTTCGCCTTGTACTGCTGTAAATATTGTTTTCTTGTTGTCATAAATCGACGCTTTCATGCCACACGCATCGTACGTCGTGTCGCGATACACAAGGAGAACATATGCGGCCGCGTCATTGTTTTGGTTACTACACGTATAGACAACTGGAAGGCCGCATGCCCCGCAACGACTCGCCTTTGCATTAGAGCAGCTAGAATTTAATCGCGATGGCACGGGGGTCGTTGCTACAGCAACAATGCCACCTCGAATATAACTAAATCCGACGTCGTTTGAGTAGATGCGTACACTGTTGTAATCCGTGACACTTAGATAAAGAATTTCTCCTGACGAAACAATTTTCCCAGTTGCTTCTGAATCACGAGCTACAATCACGAGCCAGCAGAGCTACAACCGCCGCCATGTTGAAAATTATGAACGAGAACGCAAAGACGAGTCGTAGCATAAACGAGTCCTAAGGGCACGTCTACGCAACCACTCGCTTTTGCATTCTCGCAGCTAGAAGCTAGAAATCACCTCAAATTCCAACATGGCGGCGGTTTTATGTCTGCCGCCTAGCAACGAAAACAGTAAATAACGTGAGTTCAGAAGTGTTTGGGAAAATTGTTTCGTCATGAGGAATTCTTTATATTATTGGCACGGATTATAGGACTGCAAGTATTTACTCAAACGAAGTCGGATTTAGCTAATCCATTTAGCGTTGGTTACCATGGCAATGTCACCTTTGCCATCGCGACTGAGTTCTAGCTGCGAGTATGTAAAGGCGAGTGGCTGCGTAAACGCGCCCTGACAGCGAGAAGCAGCCAAGTAAAAGCTAGTGAGCGAGAAAATTATCGTTGCCTAAACCCGCCCTGATAGGTACCCACTCGTTTGATTGTTGATCGCTTCCGACATGATAATTGGGTGAAAAGGGTAAATAATAAATTCCAATGTCACCTTGTTAAAGTGGCATGGCTAGCATCTTTAGATTTGAAGATTTGTTCGATTACTCGCACAGTGAGAATAACAAATTTAAAACAATTCTGTAGAGCACAGTGAAGGTACGGCCAGAAGACCCTGTACATGGACAATGCACACCATTGTTTACCTGCTCTGCCCCAGACGATTATGGACTGTGAGTGCACATTTTTTGTACTTCTGAGTCAAGAAAAACACAATATTGTTCTCCCAATGCACAAGTCGTGTGGAGTCTGAGGTGGTACACAGTGGTGGGTACTATCAGAGTACAGTGTCTATAGTTCGGGCCAGAAACCAAGCTGCTTCGACATTGTCTTTACAGATTCCGAGCATAATATTATCAACATTGACCCATTGCCCCCTTTGACCATGTAACTATTTTGTTTTCCTTGGTGTCTGGCCGTTGCTCACCTACTCTTAACTCCTCACGTCCAAACAATTTCAAGGCTGATTTCACACTTATCAATAGTATGGTTTCTTCTATCGATTGGGAATACTAATTTTCTGACATCTTTGCTGAGTCTGCACTGGTCATTCTCGACGATTTTCTCACTGATGTGAGGAATTATGTTGTTCCCTGCTCCTCTCTGCAGAATCACAAATCTCTGCCTCCTTGCCTCACTCGTGAAGTAAAGGCAGCAATCAACAAAAAGAAACACGCATGGGACCGCTACAGAACTAATCCGACTATATCTAACCAAAATAGCTATGCTGAGGCTCCAAACGTAGTTACGAGACAAAGCTTCATTCATATTGCAAGGCCAATCCTAAGAAGCTTTTTGCCTATTTGAACAACAAACACACTTCTAAAAAGCCAAACTGTATCAGGGGTGCGAATGGAACCCTACTTCATACTGATGTTGAAGTTGCGAATGAGTTCAATGGCTTTTTTTCACTCAGTTTTCCAAATTCCTCAGCCTAGCTGCAACACTCCTCTTCCCCTGAAGGGCCCATTCTCTGCCAATCTTTCAATTTCTGCACCCGATGTTTATAAACACCACTCTGCCATCAAAACTGCTACTTCTGCAGGGTCTGACCTGAACCACCCACTGTTGATCAAAAACTGTGCTTCTTCTCTCCTGTGGTTCCTTTCCTGATCAGTGGAAAAAAGCCACTGTTGTCCCAATTCACGAAAGCGGCCCACTTCCAGTCCTTCAAATTACAGGCCCTTAATCCTCTTTCCTATCTTTTCTAAGGTATTTGAAAAATTTGTTCACCGTTTCCTGGCTGATTGGCTTAATCTGAATCATCCTCTTCACAATTCATAACATGGTTTCCATAGAGGGAGATCCTGCCTCTCTAACCTCCTTGTTGTAACTGAGCACTGGACTTCTTACTTAGAAAAATGGCTTGTGATGTTGTGTATTTCGACTTCGCCAAAGCGTTTGATTCAGTTCCGCATTCTACTCTTCTTTCTAAGCTTCATGCAGCCGGGATTCCTGATTTTTTGTACAGCATTCTCTTTTCTTATCTGGATAATCGCAAACAAAGAGTCCGTGTTAGAAATACGCTTTCTGAATGGGCACCAGTTACTTCTGGTGTTCCACAGGGTTCTGTTTTAGGTCATCTCCTTTTTCTATTCTCTATCAATGACCTCCCTGAGTCGCTTATCAGTCTCTGTCTTCTTTTTGCAGATGACCTTAAGGTGTATCGCTCCATTGCTAATTCTGATGACCGTGTTTTGTTGCAACGTGACCTTGACTCCATTTTGAGTTGGGCCAACTCAAATGGTTTATCATTTAATGAATCGAAGTGTAAAGTTCTACACATAGGACCTAATAACACCAAACACACATACTTCATGGGGTCTACAATGCTTCTTTCTGTCCAAGAAATTCGGGATCTTGGGGTTATTGTCGATGCCAGTCTGAATTTCCATTCCCAGTCACTGCTGCTTCTTCTAAAGCTAGACGCACTGGCAATTATCTTCTCAAATACTTAACATCACCTAGTTCTACTATGTTGAAGTTTGTAATCACTAATTTTGTTCGACTTCACCTAGAATATTGTATCCAGGCATGGACTCCTTACTACCAGAAGTCGCTTCAACTTCTTGAGCGAACTTTTCGCTATTTCTCAAAACGCTGTGCTTCCCTTTCTGCTTTATCTTACCATGAAAGCCTCAGACTCCTCGGGCTACCATCCCTTGCTACTCGGTTTGACAGTGGCGATCTGTTGTTGGTGTACAAAGTTCTAAATGGTTGTGAGGGCCTCTTTCCTAACACCTTCTTCACTCCTTCTCTTTCTCTCACCACCCGGGGGCATAATCTCAAACTTCAGCATGGATCTTTTAATTCAAACTCGAGGAAGGGAGTTTTTTCGCAAAGAGTTGTCTCCGGATGGTACGCCTTGCTATCTCATATCGTCAATGCACTTTGTGTCAATGCGTGGAAGGTTCAATTTGATAATTTATTTTCGTAATCTTCTCCTGGGCATTACAGGCATTACGCCTTTGCCGTCTTAACTTAACTAGAGTGTACTGTAAATATAGAAAACAAGTTAGGTAGGCTAAGTCTATGTAGCCGATTTGTTTTAATGACGATACTTAATTTTAATGTGGGGTGCAACGTAATTATTACGAAAACAAATTAAGTAAGCCTGTTGGGCGATTGTTGTCAGCTTAATTTTAAAGCTGCGTTGAAACGTTACCTAGAACTTTATTGCTTGATAGTTTTATGAAATAATGTTTTGCCTATTCCTAATTCAAAATTGCTGATTGGCTCGTCAATGTTGGTTGAATTAGGAAAAAAATTAGGGAAATCTGGAATAATGTTATTATCTTCTAATAGGGTACTGAACAACATATTAATTTCGCACCCCTCTGTCCACAGGGATTTGGCCACCATCTTGGAGAAATGGTGGCCAAAATCTTTTTTTTTTATGAATATCTCGCTTGGTATTAAGGACCAAACGCGGTCCTTAAGCAAACTTCATCATGAACATCCATGTTAAACGTCAAACTTTGAAATCCTGTAGTTTAGCCCCGAATTGACACACACCAACGAAATTCGGTATTTGGGGTCGTGTCACTGCATTAAAAATTTAACGACAACTTTCGAACTCTTCGGCGATCCTAGTATGGCTTGTTGTTGTTGTTGGGATTCTTTCCCCTCACCTGGAGATCGAACCACTGAATCAACTTTCAAGTTCAATAGCTTAAAACCTAGATAGGGACAAGGCCTTGGGTTTTACGAATGCTATTTTAATGTGACTACAATATTCTTGTGACGGAAAGCCAGATGGCCTCGAAATTTTGCTCTCTCCTAGAGATCAAACCAATGAACCGATTTTCAATTTATGGCTTAAATGTAGGGATTAACAACGACCAGGGTCTTTTCAACGTGGTTTTAAAGTGACTGCAGTATTCTCTTCAGAAGAACGTTTATCGTTGTAGAGCACTGGACAGAAATGAGCAAGTCGAGTACCGGATCTGTGGGCAGAAATCATATAGGTTTCTTGCCTGTGAATAGAAAAAATAAACTAATCTTGGACGGTTCTTAAACGCGAAGTGGAGCATAGTCTATGACGAGCACCAAATTGGCTTATGTAAGCATGAGCATGAAATTCCATGTTAAACGTCAAACCTTGATATCCAATAGACCAACGAAATTCGGTATTTAAGGTCGTGTTGCAACTATTTCACTGCGTTACAAATTTTAATGACAACATCCAATCTGTTTATTGACATCCACAGCATAGCAATTTTTTGTTGTTGCAATTTTCGCAAATATTTGCAGTAAATACATGCCGAAGTGCGGTACTGTCACAAATAGCCCCTGCTTCTCCCTTAGTTGGAGCTACATATTAGCAATCTTATTAAAACTACACCCATGCTTTTCAGATAAGCTGAATTACATTAATAAATAAGTTAGTAATGGAAACTGGAGCCCCGACAGTCATATTTCGCAATGAACCTGCACTGCATGTACTCTGCATGTACTCTAACGATGTCATAATGAAAAAAAAGCCGTGGCACGTTTGCTTTTCGTTTTTTTTGAGAATATGCCTTTCTATGAAAGTTGTCCAAAATTCATTATGCTGCAAAATTCATTTACTACACATTTTGTTTTATAAATATTCGAGATACCCATTTTTGGCGGCCATTTTGATGACGCCATTTTAAAATGCTGACGCCCAAATGAAATTTGATAGTGGCTTCAATACTTAAACCCGTTTTTGGAGTACATGTGCCCAGTGGCTTGCTTCTAAGAAACGTCTAAGGAGCAAGGTTCACTCCCTTAACCCCGGACTATTAATACCTACTCAAATTTAAGTACGTACCCCAGAGGTACGAGCTGAGATGCGCTCATTTGATGTTGGGTCCTAAACTAAGTAAACCAAAAATGGACAAAGTTTACCCAATTGACATGCTCTTTTCGCTTTTACCATAGCCTCACCACACACGCAGTTACTATTTCGTACTTGTCAATTTTTTAAAGGCAATAATACATTTTCAGCTTATCAAGTTGCCCCATCTTAGGAACAAACCTAGGTCCTACGTTAAGAGAGTAATCTAAGCTCATCAGTACTTTTTATGAGGGTAGGGTTAAATAAGGATGGACTTTCGAATATCCCTGTATGTAAAAAAAAAACTTGACCTTTTTTACCAATTTGAACAAGTTTTAACAATTTTGAATAATTCGCTTAGTTTTATAATTATGTAGTCGAAGTTTCCCTGAAAGTCTAAATATCCCCAGATACGATGGGCAAACATTTTTTTTTTCATTTCTTTTCAGGAGTTGCACATGGTGATGATTTGTTCCTGATGTTCGATGGTCCTTCTTCCTATGGATTGCTGAAACCTAATGATGAAGATAAGAAAATAATAGAGGTTATCCGAACACTTTGGACAAACGTAGCTAATTATGGGTATGTATCTAAAATATGACACTCACGGTGAATATCACTACGTTATTCATTCATACACGGAAAGTGACAAACTTAAAAAAGTGGTAATGCTATACGAACAAAAACATGAAATCTTTTTTGGAGTTGAAGCAGAAAGTTGAAGCTCTGGGTTTCACTGAAACTTAGCGAATTAAACAAAAAGCATAAATTTCACAATTTTTTGGGTTTGCCTGGCAGACGGCCGTGTCAGTCTGGCTCAGCGGTAGAACCTTGGCATTTGATTTCAGAGGTCGTGGGTTCGATTCCCCGCTCAGGCAGTCTGACGTATAAGTCCAAGAGGCAACGTAAATAGGTTTGAATCTGTATTTAGTTATTTCTTGTGAGCCTTTGGCTTTCCCGTCCTTAATTGTTATGGTGGTGGTGGGGGGGAGGGAGTATGACGAGGTGTTTCGTAACGCAAAACGTTTTGATAAATTATTGTTCGAAAATGTTTTTCCAAATTTTTTCTGCTAAATTCTATTGGCTAAACTAAATTTCTGACTTCTGTTTACAGAAATTATATCGGAGTTGAAAGTTATATTTTTTCAACATCACTGGTTATTACGCCACTTGACACTCAGTTCAGCTTCTAAAAACGAATTCTTTAAAAAATTGTTTGTAATTGTTTACACATTTGGAGTTCGAAAAATCTAACGTAATTTCAGATGAGGGTTATGCCAAGTGTTAGGTTGATGTTACCAATGGGGGGGGGGGGGTATAAATTGTTGGTAGGGTCTTTAGGTGTATGTATGGGCAGAATGGTGCTGTAAATTATAGCATACGTTATGTAAAGAGTCATCCTGGTCAGCTAGAAAATAAAACTTAAGTTGTCCGTCCCTTAACATGTCTGATTTTGTTTCCGAGATGACCCTGGCGACTGAATTATGGCAATTTGCGCGGTGTTGCATGGTAATGGGCATATATGTATGGCAGGAAAGCCACTCGCTCAGCAAAACAGATGCTTGTAATTTCCGTAATTCCTAGTTACTAACGTATCGAATTTCGATCCGTTTTTTTTCTGTGGCCATGCCTTCCCAATGTCTACAAGTTTCTAATTTACACTGGGGTTCTACGAAGCATAGTTAAAAAGTTAGCATCATGACGACCTTGAAAATGGGCGTCATGGTCGTTGAGCAACACGTGATTAGTTGGTCCCCTGTTCGCCTATATACCATGCCAAGTTTCATTGCCCTAGCGATAACCATCTGTGATTGCCCTACAGGGTGGCCCTTCCTTCTGCCACACCCTGTATATAAAACAGTCGAATGTTTTACTTCAGTGACTGTAAATTGATACTTGTGAGAGATTTCCAGTTCAATCCCAGAAGAGCCCCCAAGAAAAATGCTGTAAAAACCCAAATATATGACGCATGTCGAGTCCAGTTTTTATGCATAGAAGTATGGCAGGGCACAATCTAGCCTACGTTAACCTCTGTATTATAGCTTCCGGGGTTCGGTAGCAACACATTTAGCGCCGGTGCACACGTGCGGTCGCCGTTGCGGTACCGCATTTGCGGTTTGGTTTACATGCCATCTGTTGGATACTGCACACGTACCTGCGTCGACGTTGCGTTACCGCACGCCGCTCACCCGCCACTCGTGCGGTCGTTTTGCGTCGCAATTCCCCCGTCAACGCAGCGGTACCGCAGTGTTAATAAAACGCAATTGCGTCTCTGAGTACCTTGGATGACTTGAGCGGTGCACATGTCCGCCGTTTACCGCAAAAGCGTTACCGAAAATGACGTCCAATTTCGAAGAAATAGACATGGAATCGTTTATTGGGGGAGTAAAGAACTATCCTTAAGTATGAAATGTTGCTACAGAAATGATTGAAGACTCATTGGGAATAATTAAAGAACTTATCCGAATTTTTTAGTTAGTCTGCAAGGGATGTATAACATTTTCCCCTGGTACGTCTTAAATTAGTACATCAATGTACCAAACTTCGTCGCATTGGTTTTAAAATATAATTTTTTGTTCATAAGGTAGACGAAAAAAGCAACATCGTCTCATTGGTTACAAACTATAGTTTTTTGTACACGAGGTTAGGGAACCGAACGCACACCTACGTCATCGAAGCGGCACCGCAGCATCAACGCGCGTTAATAAAACGCACGTGTGCATTGATTGGATGCGTTACCGCAGCGGCGCCGCAGCGTTCAAAAAACGCACGTGTGCACCGGCGCTTAACGGAT
>JAHWFP010077816.1:0-15267 GCA_023313725.1 Lithobius niger
TTTGTGTGTGTATTTGTGAAATTTTCAGGCTCTATTCTTGTTAAAGGAGTTTGTTTTGTCTGTGGCTGTAGGTTTCTGTTCTCATCCTATTTTGTGTGAGTGTTCTTGTGTTGATTTATATGTGTATTGTTGCTTTCATGTGTAGACGAAAGGTCTGTGTGGCTAATGAGGGACAATGCAAAACGTTTATCAATTCGGCGGTGTGTATGCTCTGCTGAATGATCAAAAGTACGAACAGAGCCCACTTTTACGTTTGGGGATAGCTGGGAGAGCAAATCACTCCCTACTGTGCTGCCCGCTTACGTCTACACCCAGGAACAACTTTTTAATGGTACAGGTTTGGATCTACTGCTGGGAGTCTGGCCTCGTACCTTATTCCGGAGGAAAACGTTACGAACGTTGTCCAGTTGTGTATACCAACTGGCAGGTTTTCGGGGGTGATGCAGGTTTTAATTTGTCCAGTGAATGGTTTTGAGTGTTTTTATGTGGGTTTAGGTTGTTCAGAGCGTTTCTATTGTTCATGTTCCTTTGTGTTCTTTTATTTTCTTTGGGATTCTTTTTAATGGGGCAGTTGGCCAGGAAGGGCCAAGGTCTTTAAGGTGTGCGCGGCCTATCTTGAGTTCGCCGCAGAACGAACACAGATAATCGATTGTACGTTTTTGGCAGCAGAGTGCCTTGTTGATATCCAAGATGGTTACAAAAACAATGGCGGCCATCGATTGAAGCCGCCCCCTCCAGGAAGACGTAGTCGCTCGTAAAATACTTCCAGGACTCAAGATACGCCGTGCACACAATAATGAACTCAATAAACTCAACCTGTTGTGTACGTCCCAGCAACTCCATAAATTCACCTTACTTCGTTGCGTTAAAATTCTGTTACTAGCATTTATTTAAAACTTAATCCGTCGTGTTTAAAGCTCAGGTTCCCAATAAATCACCAAACTTGCCTCATCTCGTTGCATTAAAATTCTGTTGTCAGCAGTTGTTTAAAACTCAACTGGTTGTAGCCTACTAGGGTCCCAGCAACTCAGCAAACTCGCCTAAGCTCGTTGCTTTCAGATTCTATAGAGCAGCGTCAAGTGACGTCATATTGCCTACGAGATAGCATCTGGAGGGCATAGCTACAAGGTGCACTAGATTAAAATGTAAGGAAAAAAAACAACGGCACTTCTAGTCAAGACAGTGCTTTGAGAGCGGATTTCTTAGGCTTGAAAAAACGGTGTTTTCTCCAACAACAAAAATCGCGCGTTATAGGCTTAATAAATCCAGTATAATAGCATTGGCTTTAGTAAGACGACCTTCTTTTCGCCTTCCAGTGCCCCTTGCAGCTAACCCAATTATTGGCTCCAACCATAGAGTTATACACAATAATACTACGTGACGTCACTGCTCTATTGTTAGAATCTTTTTAAAACTCAACTCATTGTAATAAAGTCCCAGCAACTCGGTGAACTCACCTCACCCCGTTACACTAAAATTCTGTTTCTAGCATCTGTCGAATCTTCTGCTACGTCTTGTGACTGTCGTTGGCTTATTTGCTTTGTTGCCTATACCACACGCCATGGCTGTTTGCTGTGACGTGCATATCACGTGACTGGGCTAGTCCAATCAGACGGCCAAACAGCCGTTGTTCTCTTTCGTCATTGGCTAACTTCTGGTGACGTCACCGCAAACAGCCATTGCGCATGGTTTAACAACAACGTTTAAAACAATATCTTCTGGATGACTAGCCGGAATAATACGATTGTTGCTCTCCCTCCCCCCCCCCACCCCTCGACAGTGCAATTTCAGTAAAATTTTATTTTATAATTTTTTTACGAGCTTGTGATTGAGTTGAACAAGATCCATCCAAAACGAAAAATGGTAGCAAAAATTGCTAAATTTTCAAAAAGTATCCATGTTGGAAATAGTGACAGCATTACACTAACTAAGATTACCATCAAATTCCTGGCTCCAGCCACAACGACCGCTGTAATCTCAATCAGCTTCGTGGCGATACACTAACATGTGTCTTGATTTCCTAAATTTTGGGGCGATGCTTAACAGTATGTTATCTCCATCGCTATATTATTAAATTGTACTATCACTCTTTTACCACTATTTTAAATTTGGGTACCTAGTTAGTAACAAGTATACTACCGAAAAACTATCCCAAACAACCCCTTTTAACACAATATTGAATAAACACAGCAAAATGCTCCTTACACAATTGTTAGTGATTATTTTCACAAATATAACAGTTAAGGAAATTGCAGTACTGAAATCAAATCGTATTTTTACCCTCTACAGTTGTGAAATTAATTCTGAAAACTATAATACCTGTGCAAACGAAGGGTTGCTGTTGTATCTGCGATACGAACTTCCTGTGTCACAAGCTAGATCTGACTGGAGTGTAACTTTTAATTCGCGTTTTTTAATGCCCTGCGATGGTGTGTGTCCGTGTCACATGTCCTACTGCGTTCATTGTAAGATTGAATAAAGCTGGAATTTCATTGTTGCGTTCTTTAGACCAACATTTTATTTCCTTGCGCGTTTGCAAATTCTCTGGTATTTTGTTTCCGATTTGGCAATATGCAGATTTTTCCCACGACGTATTACCACAGAACGTATTGTAACGAGTACAGTTTATGGTTCCTGTTGCGTGTTTGTTGAGAAAAGCAGGACATCGGGCTCTGACCTCGGTTATCTTGTAAAGCACTTGTTGCACGAGTACCGTATGGACGAGTCCAACCTGAACACGCGGGGGAAGAGAAAAAACACAGGATATCAACTGTCATTCAAGTACTGAGGTACTGTGTTGACAGATTGGGGGGGTTTTACCCCCAGCTTCTACAGGTTTTGGTTGCCATGAGGGTGAAATAGGAGGTGGAAAATAAGTGTGGGGGAAAACAGGGGGGGGGGGGAGGGGGAAATATGTGGGGGTAAAGGGTGGCGGAATTTATTGGTTTTACTTCCATGTTATCCTGTTATCATTCATTAATCATTACTCAAAGCTAAGGAATTCTTAAAAAATGAACGTTTTACTAGATGCACGACTTGAGTAAATGTCGGCTCATGTCGCAAGTTGCAACAATAAAACTTTTTGTTCTGTCACTTCTTTTACAAATCGTGTTGTGTCAGACTTCTTTTTAAGTGACAAAGTATTCTTTTTGTTATTTCTTTAGCACTACACAAGGGAGAATTAATTGTTGCTTTCATGGTGATCTAGACACACGCTAGTGTATCGCCCCAAGTTAGGCAACAGATATATCAATTCAATTATCGAGGAGGTAGCGCGACGCCATAGCATAAGTGTCTAATATCCTGAAGCATAGTTGGGGAAATTTCAGGTACTTCGGGAAAAATAATGCCCTTTGGTTAAATTGTGGTAAAATAGAGAGCAATGACCCTCCTGACAAAAATTAACTCGGGAAGGAATATCACCAAAGTAGCTTTCAATGCAAAGTCTGACCCTCAATAACGTAATAAATGTATTACTAGCTACTTCTAGTCCGCTCACCCCCCCACGTTAATTTCCATAGGGCGATGATTCATCGATACCGAGATAACGGGGAAGGCTTCCAGCTATGAAATTGAACGAATAATAATAAAGAAATTCTGCCCACCAATGGGGCACTGACAACGGAAGGCAACCACTTAGACCGTGCCGGAAGTTAAAAGGTACAAGAAACCACAGCATCACTGATACACTCTTTTCAAAAAAGCAGACAAGTCTACAACGTTCAACCTCCTCCGGAAGACATCCACCGAAGGTGCGGACACGACCTCTTCAGGTAGGGAGTTCCACGGTGCTACGACCCTGTTGGTGAAGAAATATTTGCGGCAATCGGAATTACACCGCGAGCCCCTCAGGCTCAAGGAGTGTCCGCGAGTAAAATTCACTTCATTCAGGTGGAAAAATGGTAGATCAATGGGAATCAAACCATGAATTATCTTATAGGTGAGGATCAGATCCACTTTTAGGCGTCTCAGCTCCAAATGCTCCAATCCGAGCACCCTCAACCGGGTTCTGGGTGAAAGTTTGGTCAGCCCACTCATCGAACGCGTAAACGACCTCTGAACCGTCTCCACTCTGTCAATGTCTTGTAATAACCAAGGCGACCACACCTGGCTTGCGTACTCCAGCAAGGGGCGAACGTACACCTTGAAGGCCCAAACCAAAGTATGTCTATTAGACGAAATAAAGCATCTTCTAACAATAGCAAGTCTACGGAATGCAGATTTGACAATATGCCCACAGTGTAGTGTCGACTTAAGATCGTGATTAAGAAGGATACCGAGATCCCGTTGTTGTACGACTGATTTTAACTCATTAGTATCCATGTAGTACTGATGATGGGGATTATTCTTTCCAATATGAAAGACAGCACTTAGGTTTAACAAGGGGGAGTTGCCATTGATTAGGCCACTGAGTTACGGAAATTACCTGAGTAGCCAGAAAAGAGCAGTGATTTTCAGAAACCGCTTTGGTTCCGACTTTTAGATCGACCGCAAACTTAAACGTTGGCTTATCTGGAGTAGAATTGTAGTTGGTTAGGTCATTTAAATAAACGACAAACAAAAGTGGTCCCAACACTGATCCCTATGGGACCCCACTAACCACTGCACGTGGGTAATAGAAAGATTTTCCAATCACAACCCGCTGTGATCGGTTTGAGAGGAAATCAGTAATCCAAACTAGAAGTGGACCACAGAAGCCGAATTTGGCCAATTTGAATTCAAGCTTGCCGTGTACCACGGATTCAAACGCTTTTTGGAAATCAAAATGGATAACATCCGTTGGTACACCCAAATCAAGAGCAGAGGTCCAATTCTCCATGACAAGAAGAAGCTGCAAGCTAGCAGACCTGTTTGGTAAGAACCCGAACTGGTCCTGGTAGAGCAGGCGATGTGTCTCTAGAAATGCCAATATGTCTTCTCGGATGATGTGCTCCATAACTTTAAAAGAAACGGAAGTTAGGGCAATCGGTCTATAATTTGATGGATCAGATGATTGGCCCTTCTTTTAAACTGGAACAATATTGGCAGTTTTCCAGACCGCGGGCAACTTGCCCAGGTTGAATGACAATTGAAAGATATGAGTAAGGGCTGGAACCAAAACAGTACGTAACTGTTTAATGAAGAAAGAAGAGTAGCCATCTGGTCCAACAGCGTTACTTGGACGGAGATGATCAAGGGCTGTCAAAACGCAATCCTGAATAAAAACGATGAATGGCTGCAGTACGATACGAACTTCTTACCTTTTCTGGTTTACAGCCTGAGGGTGTAACGGGAATGGCGTGGGAGGGCGCGTAAGTACGAAACTATTGTTGGCGGAGCGAGCGAGCGAAGCGAGCGAAGCGTAGCCTATAACGGACACCAAATTGCAAAATGTTGGTTGGTTGGTCCGTTGGTCTGTTGGTTGCACATTTTTAGTCTGGGTGGAGCCCAAACAAAAGATCGGATTGGAATGAAATTTGGTACAACGCTTGATACCCCAAACAGTATTGCTGAGCCAAAATTTGACATAAATCGAACAATTATTACGGGAGAAATAACAAATTTTCGAATTTATTTCTAACACTCACCATTGTAAATTTGGAATCGTAAATAGTTAAGGAATTGCGACGAAGCATACACTGTGCTGCTGGTAATCAAGTGAACTTAAAAAAAAACGCCAAAATAAATCATCGTAGCTTCCTTACAGCTAACAATCTTTTTTGACATAACTCAACGAAATAATAACATTTGATCATAACACTTTAACCACTAGAGGAAGACAAGCAAATGGGAAAAAAACCAGAAGGATTCGTTAACGACTCACATTCGTTTCATGTAAAAAAAAGAATGCTTGCAGGAATTCAGCCAACATGGCAACCAAAGTGGCGTTGACACTATCAATGGGAATCTCAAATTTGAAACATCAAATCGCCGCTGCAGGAGGAAACCGTTCATATAATACGACAGTACACAGCAGACTACGTATTTATATCCCAACACAGAACAATAATTTGGCTTCGTGTTGTAATTTCAAGATTCCTAGATTGCTATGGAAACTACTCTCCATCCCGTGTTGCCAGAATAAATAGGCCTAACATCGAACCCAATAGGCCTAATTTCTCTACTGTTGTCGCTTACGAAACTAAAACGGGACTAACAATTAGGCTTAAAATTAGGATTTAGAATTATTTTAATTCTATCTTCACAGCCAAGCTACACCGGCTATCAACAATTGTAATAATTCCAATTAAAAAAAAAATTAGCGTTTGTCGTTGCAGTACGTGCCAGAGGTGTGCGCTTCAACATTGTCGTAGAGAGCCGCGGATGTTTCGAATCTTTTGATTGTTGTGAAGTACTATCGTTACTGGTGATTGTTTAGCTTGCAATTAAATGCTTTATTGTTAATATTTTAAATCTATAGGAAAGATACTCTGCAATAAATATAAACAATGTAAGCATTATTGACGGTGGCACGTTCTTTGAATATTTGCCAGCTTAACCACGGCGGCACTTTCTTCGCCAGATTAACCTCGGCGGCTAATGTTGTGTTTTACAACGGCGGCGACGGCGTAAAGAGGCTGCAAAATAACGAAACGGATACTAAATATGGGTGCAAACGAAAGTATCTTAAAATTAATATGAAACGTAGCCTAGCTAAAATGTAAAAAAAAAACAGCAAAAAGCTTCAGCTCAAATGTAGCCGAATGAATATTGCCCCCAGCTTTTTAAGGACCATTAGCAAACATTGCAAAGCCATTATAATAAGAGGCAATACAAATTTAAAATAAATTTTTCTCCGCTCCGCCTACAATAGGCCCAAAGCCTGTTTCCTAGTTATAACAATTGTTAGTATTGTCTCGGATTGGATGGATAATGACAACGTGTGTACTGACGTGCGTATCTAGACAGGCGCTAGTGTGTCGTCACAAATCTAAACAACTTTGCCAAGGAAATTGTGTCTACGGCCCATTCAGGAAAGACAAATAAAATTTTAAACTAAAGCCAAAAACTGGTAAAGAGGTGGCCAAGTTGAGACAGGTTCGGCTTAATAAAGAAGTGTTATGAACTAAAGAAAAAAAATTAATTAAAAAAATTAAAACAATACCAAAAACTTAAAAGATGCAACTAAGTTAAGAATGGTTAGGCTTCTCAAATGAGCAATACGAAATTAAAATATTGGAAAATTGCCACTCAAGCTGTACTTGACGTGGCACATTATTACAAATCTGCAGGCTAGTTGAGTTGAGTCTATAATGCACAGTTTTAAAAAAGGATGTGATATCATATCAAAAACCAAAACTGGTAAAAAGGACCGCCAAGTTCCAAATGGTTCTGCCTTTCAAAGGAGTGATATCAACACACCAAAACATTCGCCAACTTAATCGCACCGAATAACACTGTGGACCTTAAATGAAAACTTGATACATTGCTTCCGAAAGTAGCAATCAATGGTCTAGTTTTCATTTTACCATCGAACTATTAGTCGGTGCAATTAACTTGGCGAATGTTTTGGTCTATTGATATCACTCTTTTGAAGAGCCGAACCATTCGAAACTTGGCGGTCCCTTTTACCAGTCTTGTTTTTTGATATGATTTTATTTTACCTGATTAACACGATTTAATTATTTTTACGGGAAAGTGTTTTATTTTTTTCTTATCTTAAGGATAATGAGACAAATTTTCAGGAGTTTTCTAGGGAAGCAGCGCCGTAATTTTGGAGGCAAACGAATGCAGGCTTCTGACAACACTGGATGTATGCATGTGCAGCGAAACGTGCAACGCTCGATTCCAAAATGTTCGTACGGCGAAGAAGGAAAATGAGAACCTGCTCCAGAACCTGTGCTCTAGTTTTTGAAACGACGAAGCAGAACATCATTCTCGCATCGAAGTACAATTATCGCCTGCTTTCCGAGGCCAGATAGGAAGAAAGCAGATGACGACCAACTTACGGTATTACTATTTCGCGTCTCGTGACGACTAGAATGCACTAGCGGATAGCGTTATTGTTAGGTGCGCGAAACATTGCGGATCGTAGTTTTCGTTTTTTGTAGGTTCGTTGTTGCTCGATTCCGAAATAATCCTTATTAGGCGAACAAGAGAAATAAGTAGTTACCCATTGCCCAATAACGCCTCTAGCGTAATATGGGGTACACACTGTTTATTGTAAATCGCGCATTGCGATAGTGGTTGTATTCTTCAATACTTAGATTTTAAAGCCCTAAAGCCCTAACCAGACTGGCTGCTCGCGGCTGCACGCCGACGCGCTATGGTGTAAAAAAGACTTCAATATGCGTCCTTAACGCAACACCAACCACACGAATGCTGCAAGTTTGACCTTGTAGGCACGTAGCCACGCATAGCTTCGCACGAAATTTGCTTCTGTCTGGAGAGGCCTTAACCAGACTGGCTGCTCGCGGCTGCACGCCGACGTAGTATGGTGTAAAAAAGACTTCAATATTCGTCCTTAACGCAACACCAACAACACGATTGCTGCAAGTTTGACCTTGTAGGCACGTAGTCACGCATAGCTTCGCACGAAATTTTCTTCTGTCTGGAGAGGCCTTAAGCCCTAACCAGACTGGCTGCTCGCGGTTGCCCGGTGTCGCAGTATGGTGCAAAAGAGACTTCAATATTAGTGCTTAAACACAACATCAACCATACGACTGCAGCAATTTTGACCTTGTAAACACGTAGTAACGCATCGCTTCGCACGAAATTGTCTTCTGTCTGGAGAGGCCTTTAGTCATCTGCGTAGATCTCAGGTCTACACCATTGTTGCTGTTCTGTAAAATGTCATCGTTCAAAGGGTGTTTCGAACATGAAAGTTTCTTTTCGAAAACTCAGTATAATCTAGCAAGGGGTTTTTTTTTTTTTTTGGTTTTGGGATGGTGAGGTTTTTTTTTTTTATTATATTGGGAATATTGGCTTTTAAAGATCAAAACAAATCTGACAAAATTAGTGTGATACCGTTCACCATTATAAGTCGAAAATTTAACTCGTATTACGAGCTGTCGGTTTGGAATAATAAGCCTCACAATTGGGAGCCCAGTTAGATGGAAAGACGGATTGACTTCGACGATTCGGGCGTCCAGATACGATTTGGATTGTTTCAAAGTTCGCTCTTGCTGCAGCGTAAGCACGACCGTTTTTGCGTGCTTAGAAAACTCGCTAAACCATTGTTACTTCGGTAAGTAAACAAAAATTGCTTGTAACAATTTTAACCAACCCGGGTATAAGATCATGACAAATGATTCTTACACATTTCACTAGTAGCTGCAGCATCGAGATGAGTTGGTTAAGTTACCGCATGTTGTTTAAACTTAAATCTCTCGCATAAAAGTTTTGTATCTTGGTGCATGTTGTTTTTCTGCCATCTCAAATTCTTTAGTTATATACACTTCAACGAAAGGATTATGTATTGTAAATGGGTAAAGAAATATTGTAAATTTGTATGGCGCCCAGCCATTGGCACAGCGGCTATTGTTATAATAAACTTAAAGTTATAGTTGAGTTTAAAGTCCCTTAAATGTAATTAATTCAAAGTTATTATTTAAAATGGTGACTGTTTCACAAACGGCGCGGTTTCAGTAACGTTGTCACGGTTTCTGTGTGACACGGTTTGTAACATTTATTCAAAGACACGAAAATGTTGCAAACGTGATAAAATGAGTGGCCGTTTATCGTTAATGATCAAAGCACAATTTTTCCACCTGCTATTACCAGTCCCATGGATCCCCTCCCCTGCCGCCCCGCCCACCCGGTGGAGCGTGCAAGGCTTACTTCTTTTAATAATCTTTTTCAGCACTGTCTGGTCACAGCAGCATGGCTTTTTAATCTCATTCTAAATTAAATAAAATGTTCCTCATTTTGTTTCCAACTCCCCCCCGCCCCCTCAAACAACCACGCCCCCAGAAAAACAATTTTTAACGTAGAACTTGAGTAGGGAAGAATTTAGAAAAAATGCCTGAAAAAAAAAGTGGCCTGAAATAAAAGCCGCAGGACGAAAGAATAATATATTCAACCATTAGACGTTAATAAAATTAAAACCATAGCAACTATCAAAGTTATTATAAGAATAATATATTCTGCAATATGGGCTACCCACTACTTTTGGGGGTAACTTTTTCATCAATCTTCAAGTCAAGTCGTCTCCTTTCTCTTAACCATCTTGATGATACGGTACATACACCATTTTTCAAGATTTTATATTCAAGATTTCATGCCGGGAAGTTCACTTTTATTTTCAACAACGTTTCCAGGTTTTCAACGACTCGCACAAACCCTGAATTACTTAATATGTAGGTCTTTACTAAGCACACCAATACGATTCGGTTTTACGATTTTTCAGTGATGTCGATTAGCAAATAGAATGCACCAATCTGGTAAAACACTTTTCCTTCTTGATGAAATTCGAGTCAAGGAAACTCACCTAACCTATCTATACTTCACGTAACAAGAACATTACAACGCAGCTTAATCACCAAAAACCCCCCCCCCCCCCCCCCACCGCCAGGTTTTCTCCCAGGCCGTTTTTCCCCACGATTGGGTTTTTCCTTAATATAGCCGTGTATATATATGATTGAAGTCCTCTCTCCAGCAAAACTAAAACTATTAATTTCTCCGTTTCTATTCAATATATTTCGACCAAACTTGGCCAGATAGTAGATAGCAACTTTTCCAAACTTTACACCAACTTTTATGCAATTTCGTGCAAGAGTAAACGTATAGGAAGCCACACGTAAATTTGAAAACTGTTCACTTGTTGTTGTTGTTCTGGTTCTTGTTCTTGTTCTTCTTGGCTGACACGGTTTCAGAAAAAACTACTGCACCTTACCTAAAATCTGAAACATGATCTTAGCCAGAAATTTCCCTGGGCTTCAACCTTACAGGGACCACTTTTTCAATTGATCGATCCATTCTGGAATTACGGGACCCTAAACGATATTTTGATTGTTTTACATTGTTTTAACCATTGTATTTAGGGAACAATGCCACTCAGCAAACTCCAGATCCATTCTTCGTGGCTGCAACAATCGACTGCATGCATAAACCTTTAAGGCGCGACACCATAGCCGTAAAAAAGGTACACGGATTACAAACAAAAATGTCAAGTCTGCCGTAAAAAAAGGGGTTATATGATTGAAGTTTCATTTTACTTGTGAAAATGTACACGGATAAAAATTGGTGATTTTTAATTGAAATAGTCATATGTGCAATTCAAAAATTGCATCTTGTGCTTTACCAATCATATACGTTACGTAAAGCACAACAGCACTTAAACAGATGCAATTTTCTGAATTGTACATTTGATTATTTCAATTAAAAATCACCAATTTTTATCCGTGTACATTTTAACAAGTAAAATGAAACTTCAATCATATAACCCCTTTTTTTACGGCAGACTTGACGTTTTTGTTTTTTAATCAGGTTGTTGGTTTTTTCGCCTTTAGCACCGTTATACCCGTAGCCTGGCAATAGTGGGCCATTTTTACATGATTTGCTTATTCGTGTTTGCATGTCTACAGCCGTTAACGGTACAAATGGGCCTATACTAGTACATGAATGTGGCTTTTCGGAAAGAACTTTGGGTGCACGGGTAGCTGTGAGCACTGGGGCGTCAGATTTGATAGGCGTCCTGGTCCCAGCTGCACATTTCTGGCTTCATACAGACCCGGGTTCGATTCTGGCGATGGGAAGTGCATCTGTACGGGTTTTTCTCCACTTGTTTACCGCCCGTTGCGCCTCCGGGTACTCCGATTTCCTCCCTCATGCGGCAAAAAAACACTTCCACTTAACATCTGCAACTTGTGTTTGGGTGGGTGGATGCCTCGTGCACTTTCTATTTCTTTTAGGCATAGATTTGATGACCAGTGTAGTTCAACAGGGACACAAGCACTTTATTAAATGCTTCATGAAAAAATCTATGCTCCTTCATCGTGTGCTTAATCACGAGGGTTGTGCCACGTATCATTAATTCGTAGCTAAGGCCGCCCGCTCAGTGAGCGGCCAGATCGCGCGGCCAGTGGTCGTCGCGGCCAAAAAACACGACGACGTGCCGCGCGGCCACGTCCGTTTTTCATTGATAATTCTCGATCACGTGGTGAAGTATGGTCGCCCTGTGGCCGCTAGCATGCCACCCGGGATCCCAGTGGCCGCAGTGACAGGCTGGCCGCTGCGGCCAAGTGCGCGTTGCTACATATACCTTAAAGCTGCCCGCGCACAGAGCGACTTGGCCGCACGGCCAGACCGCTGCAGCCAGTGAGAATAGTTACCGTTTATGTAAAACCACGCACTAATCATTTTCATTGGCTGCAGCAACCTGGCCGCGCAGCCAAGTGGCTCTGTGCGCGGGCGTCCTTAAGCATTCTCGTTGGCCGCAGCGACCTGGTCGCTGTGTGCGCGGTGGCCCTAACATCACTGACTTCACATTTATTTGTGTATTCATTTACTGACTGCGCGTCACCTTTGTTTTTACTGCATGACTCTATCGCGAAGAAACACGACTAAAGAGTATCACAACAAACTCGTTCGTTACAAAAAAAATGTCTTCTTCACATTTGTGACAGTTTATACCACCTTATTAGTTCGGTTATGGTCGAAGATATTTCATAATTTCAGCAAAAATGACCGCAGGAATATTCCATACATCTAACATAACCTTCTCGCTATATTCGAGCATCCTGCGCAAAATAGCCTTTGCAACATTTGCACAGGTTAGAGTGGATGTAGGAAACCGTTTCAAACGAGGGAAAAAATAGTAAAATTAATACCTTTGCAACATTTACACGCGTCTGAAGCATCGTTGCAAAACTGGGAAAGTCAACTGGGAAAGTCAACTGGGAGGATGTACCTTTAATATAAACTTCTAGCATGCTTCGGGGCATCTAGAGGGTGCTGGAAAGGTTTATTTATGGTGATTTGACAGACCACTGTTTGGTAACCTCACAGATCACTGTTGTCTTAATTATTGCATTATTGTGTATAAACCCCACATGTATAGGTTAACGCTCGTTAAACCCTTTGAACCCACATACAATTACACAAATTTACTTCCGGTTATCTACAACTGGTTACGAATAAACTACAAAAAAATAAATAAAGTGTGATGAACTTTGGAATGTGATTGCTTTTGATAAGCGAATTTAAGACTACAGAACGAATAATGCTTTGTGGACAGGCGTTGCGTAGCACTTCTTGTTTCACTCTTTTTTTTTTTTTTGCTTTATTTGCATTATTTTTTTTAGCTTTTGCGAGGATTAAAGAACTAATGTTAAAGTGCGAATTTTAAATAATTAGGCCTAACCTAAATGACTACTTCGTCAATCGGGGAGAATGTTTTGCAAAGATGGTGTATATTGATGGCCTTTAATCCCCCAAGTCGACTATAAGCTAACATTGCATCCGAAGGGGGTTACTTAATAAATACCGGATAAAACGTGTAAATTTATTTATTTTTTCCTGTTGTGATTTCAGGTGGCTTCATCTGTAAGTTCTTTCACACAAAACATAAAAAAATTATTGTGAACGAACGAACTCTATTCGACAGGAAATGTCCTTTTCATACGTTAATCTGGCTCCAATTCCAGGTTTTGGTAAAATTTTGCTTTCAAAATGGCAAAAAAAAAATACATGCTTTACATGCTTTAAAAATACATGAAATACTGATGTCATTGGAAAGTTTTAAAATACACTTTTGCTTCAAAAATCAACAATTGTGAGGTGACGTGAAACCTTAGTGCTATATTCACATGTGTTTACAGTTGTTACTTTAGAACGCGATAGGCCTAGGGCAGATTGGTGCATTGTATTTGGCTAATCGACGTCACTGTAAAATCGTAAAAACGAATCGTATTAGTCTGCTTAGTAAAGACCTACATATTTAGTAATTCAGGGTTCGTGCGAATCCTTGAAAACCTGGAAACGTTGTTGAAAATAAAAATGAACTTCCAGGCATGAAATCTTGGATATAATATCTTGAAAAATGGTGTATGTACCGTATCATCAAGATGGTTAAGAGAAAAGAGACGACTTGACTTGAAGATTGATGAAAAAGTTACCGCCAAAAGCAGTAGGTAGCCTATATTGCAGAATATATTATTCTTATAATAACTTTGATAGTTGCTATGGTTCTAATTTTATTTACGCCTAAACGTTGAATACAAAAGTAAGGTTTCACGTGGACTAAATAGTACAGGAATGTCGTGGTATTTGAAACCTCACAGGAAAGTTTATTCGTTTTCCTTTGTTGTTTTGACTTTGGATCAGTTAAATCTTACCTTAAACATTAAACGAATTCGTTTTTGTTTTCTCATTCGTCAGTTGGTTTCCTAGAAAAAGCACTGCATTTCGCTCACTTCGCTCGCTCATTCGGGGCAAATCTTTCTGTTGGAGATTGGTTTGTCCGCTGCTCTCCTTCAGCAGCCTTTATTTGTATCGTAACAGGACAGCAACGTAAATGGCCAACGGAGTTTTTAGCTTTAACACGGAAAGGTGACGTCAAACCACTATTCAGGGTGGGGCAGAAAGGATAGGCCACCTCTGACAATCACAAATGGTTAATTCTAGGTTAATGTAACTTTGCATGGTATTTTGGCCAATGGGGAAGGGGGGGGGGGCACTAACATCGTGTCAATCCCTAACCTTGATGCAGATTTTCAAGGTCATCATGCTGCTAACTTTTTGCCCATGCTTCGGAGCACCCCAGTGTAAATTAGAAACTTGTAGACATGCTCATGCCTTTCATTAGCAAGGCATGGTCATTGCAAAAAAAAAAAAAAAAAGGAACAAAAATTCGGTAAGTTAGTTTAGGAATTACCAAAAATATAAGCATCATTCTGTTTTGTTGAACGAGTGCCTTTCCTGCCAAATAGTCTGTCAGGACATATAAATACACCACGCATAGGCAATGGCGTAACCATGGGGCGTCGGACGAATGCCTAACTGGAAAATCGTCTAATGGGATAATTGTCTAATATCAGCATAAATAAAAAATCTGGAAAATCGTCTAAACGGAATATCGTATAATGGATAAACGTCTAACTGGATAAACGTCTAACTGCGGTTTCTGATGTTATATGTATAGCCGCAGCGAGCGCAGGAGCGCGAGCGAGGCAAGGACATTAGACTATTTTCCATTATACGAATTTCCCGTTAGACGATTTTCCATTATACGAATTTCCAGTTAGACGATTTTCCATTACACGAATTTCCTGTTAGACGACTTTCCGTTATTGTTATACGGTTTACGTTCTTTCAATTATGCGATTTTTTCAGTTAGACGATTATCTC
>JAHWFP010077817.1:0-19731 GCA_023313725.1 Lithobius niger
ACTGATGCTGAGTGGTGCTAAATAAAGCCAACCACTTCTTTAATGCACGTGCCTCTTTTTCGACAACGAAGCTCCAATGACACGAGCGACTTCCTGTGGCTGGAGTTAGTGTTTCAGTTACCATGACAACGATTGAGACGAGTAGATTGGAAGAGGAGGAAGGGGAAAAAAATAGTTCCAGAGGAAATGTAATAAGGTTTCGTTACCACGAAAACAATATATATATAAATATAAAAAAAGAAAAAAAAAGACATGAAACCTTATCCGGCAAAGAAACAAAACGACCTAGCCACTGAGTGCTAGAAACTTTGGTGACCTCTTTGAGGCCTAGACTGAATGCTGTACAAGCCAAACAGCTAAATTGCAGCAACAAAATGTTTCAACAGTCAGTTCTTTAAAGAGACTTAACCTTTAAATTTCACCGTATGACAGGTTGCAGCATCTAGCGTCGTTTTTATTTAGTTCTATGTAGGACTTGATTTTAACAAGCGAAGGAATGCGCAAAGAAATTTCTTTTTGAACAACAAACAAGCCACGTGGCTCCTTAATTACTGAGTGTAAAGTTGGTGCGTCCATGTGCACCAGGGAACAAGCGGTCAAGGTTAACGATATCACTGTAACTAGATGGCGCCCATCCAGTGGTTCAAAATCTGCGTTTCAAAATGGTAGATAGCTGGAAAAAAGCGCCCATGGTGTCGTTAGGCTGAACTTCACCGCTTGCTCCTTGGCATACGTGGACGCACCAACTTTACACTCGATAATTAAGGAGGCACGTGGCTTGTTTGTTGCATCGTTGTGTCGATTTCTGATCGCGTGCGACTGCTTGGAGGCGTCTGTCGGTGCGTTCCTACACGGCCAAATGCTACACTGGCTGGTATTGCTTGCCATACACGGCTGCAACTACGCGTTTAGCATCAAACAAATTTACGTTTGATTACGGTAGCACGACAGTCTAAAAATAAAAAGGTCCCGGGTTCATCCTGACCTTGGCGAAGAGAATGGCTCCGGTGTTGCAGTCGTGCTGACGTCGATTGTGACTTGTAAAAAATCCTAGCAAAATTGTTCCTCTCCGTCACGAGATAACCTTAGCGGATGAAAAAAACGTTAATTCGATAATTTCTCATTTTTCCAAACTTTATCAAGTAGACAAAATTCGTGTTTGGTCGTGGTTCATTTTCAAACTTTAGACAACGACTGATCTTTAGGATGCGACGTGACGCGAATCTTCCATCTTGCAACAGCGAATAAGTTGGTGAATTCAGCTTAAAAGCGCGTAACTAGACTATCTACTCGCCGCTGCATGGCGACGCAGGATGGTTTACACGAGACATCAGTCCTTAAACGCAGCACCAATCATACGATTGCTGCAATTTTGACCTTGTAGGCACATAGTAACGTATCGATTTACAAGAAATTTTCTTCTGTCTGGAGACGGCGTAAGTCGTATTTTTTTTTCCCCAATGACCGGCTTACGGCTAGCCGAAAATTTTGTCAAGCCGAGATGTGGCTCATGGAAAAATATTCAGCAGTGGCGGCTAACAACAGCGGCTTACGGGTCTAGGTTAAGGAAGATTTTATTAAAATGAACAACCCACGGCCTATCAAACACTTCAATTCAAAACAACAAAATCAACATAGAAATCCTCTATAAACTCCCACAAAATCGTCAATAAACAAAGTCATCACCGCGGAGCCTGTTGATAAACACAATAACAAAATCATTACCATAGTAACAGACGATCCTCCAAAAGACAATGAAACAATTTTCCAACACCATTATTTATAAAATAAAAGAGGCCTTAGCGCTTCGTCGGGCAGATGACCTGATGCGGTTAACGCTCGCTAAAACCCTTTGAACCCTTTGAAAAGAGGAAAATGAGCAATCAACCAAGTTAAGTCTCTCACAATTTGTCTAAGCTCAAATACCAATTCATCGTATCAAACACCAACTCATCATCAAACGCAACTCGTCATACCAAGCACTAACTCATCAAACACTAACTCATCAAACACCAACCACATCTTCCACTAAGGAGTTCCATAAAAAACTTATACCTAAGATGATATAAAAATAGAGGGGTGAGGCTTAATCGTCTAACTGGAAAATCACATAATTCGAAGAACGTGTACAGTATAACAGAAAATCGTCTAACACGAAATTCGTGTAATGGAAAATCGTCTAATGTCCCTGCCTTGCTCGCGCAGCCGCGCTCGCTGCGGATATGCATATAACATCTGAAACCGCAGGTATATTATTATTATTGTCCAGTTAGATGTTTATCCATTATACGATTATCCAGTATACGTATTCCTTTCAGCTGATGTTCCAGATTTTTTTTATTTAGGCAGGTATTAAACAATTATTCCATTAGACGATTTTCCAGTTCGACTTTCGTCCGACGCCCCAAAATGGAGGATCATGGGCGTCTTTTTTTTTCCGAATCTCGTTGGGGAGGGGACAATGAAAACCCAGCACTCAAAATTACCCTGTTTTCCTTCAAGATAATTTTGACTGAATTACCCTGAAGGAAAACCCTGTAAGTGTAAAATGTCCGTATCCTTGTCATATCAAGACACACGCTATGTGTCTCCCTCCAAGATAAAACGGTAACACCCAGATAAAATATATACGGCGACCACTAGACAAGTTGTGTCTTTACAGCAAAGGCAGTTTGGCTGTTTTGACTTTGGTCGCCTGACAACATAAAAGTGAAAATAAATAGACATAAATCGCTGGAAATAATACTAAGGAAAATTGAAAATAAGCCAACTGCAAAAATCACACACTAGAAATAACGTAGTTCAGTAAGCCACCTCCGACGAAACGTAAGAGCATAAAGGTGGCTTACTGAACTACGTTATTTCTAGTGTATGATTTTCGCTGTTGGCTTATTTCTAATTTTCCTTAGTAACATAAAAGTGACACAGCTTAAGGTTTTCTTGTTGAAAAAACGACGTGAATAACGATGATATTTGCCTAACTACTAACTACTGGTAACGCTTTTTTGGTATCACGAAAATAAATTCTTCCATGCGGTGAATAAAGCTGGTTCTTAGCTCATTTTACAGGTATGGCTGTGGAGATGTGCCTTTTTCATCTGGACCTTTGTAAGTGGTCAAGTGGTTCAGGGGTTAGGGAGCTCTAAACGACCATTTTGATTGTTTTACATTGTTTTAAACATTGTTTTTATAATAAGAAATGCTAATTATATAAAAAAAAAAGAAGTAACTGCTGCCCTAAAAAACAAACAAAACCCAACAAAAAAAAAATGGACCAGAAAACTAAATTAGTGTTTCTATCTCAGTAATTGCTAAGAAAAGAAAAATGCATTTCATCAATTTGGACCAAAAATATCTTTGATGTACCCCAAAACAAAACTTGTTAAAGATTCCTCCCAAGCTTTTCGACCGTGTGAAGTCGTGATATCAAACGTCAAGCTCTTTCGCCAAGCTAATCCCACCAACTAATACTTCAAACTTTAAATGAAATAATTGAAAATTGAGCAGTAAGCAATTTTCATATATTTCATTTAACCTTCGAACTATTACTCGGTGGGATTAGCTTGGCGAAAGAGCTTGGCGTTTGATATCATGACTTCACACGGCCGAAAAGCTTGGCGGGAATCCTAAACAAGTTTTGTTTTGGGGTAGATCTAGACACACGCTAGTGTGTCGCGCCAAGTTAGGCAACAAACATCACAACAAACATCACATCAATTCAATTGTCGAGGTTGTAAACCATTGTAGCGCGACGCCATAGCGTCAGTATCTTATATCTTGAAGCATTGTTGGGCACATTTCAGGTACTTAGGGAAAAAATAATAATGCGGTACAAAAGCTTAAATTGTGTTGAAATCGAGAGCAATGAGCCACCTGAAAAAAATTAACTCGTGTAGGAATGCCAGCTATGCTGCTTTCAATGCAAAATCTGACCCTCAATAACGTTGAAAATGTGTTACTAGTTGCTACCTAGCTAGCTATCCACTCATCCCCATGTTAAATCCCATAGGGTGATTATTCATCGATACCGAGATAACGGGAAGGCTTCCAGCTATGAAATTGGATGAATGGGTGCAGTACAATACGAACTGTGTACCTTTTATGGTTTGAAGCCTAGGCGCGTAACGGGGATGGCGTGGGAGGGCGCGTTAGTACGAAAATATTGTTATAACCATTGTAAGTATTGTCGGCATCGTCTCTCATTGGACGGCCAAAGTTCGGACAATGACGACGTGTATACTGACGTGCGTGCCTATACACACGCTAGTGTATCCGGATAAATCTTAACAATGTTGCCAAAGAAATTGTATTCACGTCCAATTCGCGAAAAATAAACCAACTGTAAAAAACAAAGCAAAATAAACAAAGCCAAAAACTGGTGAAGAGGCCACCAAGTTGAGAGTGGTTCGGCCCTTCAAAGGAGTGATATCAACACACCAAAACTAACTTAAATAAAACAAATTACAACAAAATTAAAACCAAACCAAAAACCTATAAAGCGGTGAGTAAGTTGAGAATGGTTCGGCTTATAGGCGGTAATAGCAAAGTGTTGAAAACCAATTTCTTGTTGACGTGGCACTTTATTTATAAATCTGCACGGTAGTGGAGTTGAGTAAATACACAATTAAAAAAAAAAGGAGTGATATCATATCAAAAACCAAAACTGGTAAAAGGGGTCGCCAAGTTCCGAATGGTTCGGCCCTTCAAAGGAGTGATATCAATTTCAGCAAACACGGGATTGATAAAAGCATCTCCGCTGCACTGAACCGAAATCGTGAGGAAAGCGGAAAGAATTTCCTGAGGATGGACGCCTACGATATGTGTAAGATTCCAGGCTACCCCTTCCCCACCTCTCGCCTATCTCCAAAACTCTCGCCATTCTGTTCATCGTGACAACTGTTTCCTTTCCCGCGTGTTCTGCATTCCTTTGCTTCAGAACAACGCCTGGCATTTCCCGTTCAAAATTAACTGGCGGTAAGCGCATCCGAATGGAGTCCCCCCCCCCCCCTCAAAACGACTGCAATCTCCGCGCAGCACCCGCCCGTACGGTATCCTATTCCGTATGTTAAATGGGGTTTCGTTCATTTTTGTGGGCGTTTGGCGTCTTGATAATGGTCCTGTGGTTCTCTTCCTTGCTGTCATTAGTACAAGGTGTGCGCTGCGAAACACCATCTTCCCCGACTAACAGTAGCGCACTTCCCTGCCTCGTAAATGCCTCGCTGCAAAGAGATTTAGTTTCCGGGATGGCCGAGCTTGATGTCGGATTTGAAGCTGAAATGCTCTCTGATGAAACGCGCGTTGAAACCCCATACAGCTCTAAAAAGTAAATAAATAAATACATAAATAGGGCAGTGACATGACGTAGTATTATTGTATGTAACTCTATGGTGGAGCCAGTAACAGGTTAGCTGCAAGGGTCACTGGAGGACGAAAAGAAGGGCGTCTTACTGAAGACAATGCTGTTAAGAGTGGATTTCTTAGGCCTATAACGCGCGATTTTTGTCGATTTGTTGGCAGTTGCTGACATTTTTAAGCAAGTGGGATCTTTATTTTCCAATAACAACCTCGCAGCATAAGGGATTGGAGAAAACAACGGTGCTCTCAAAGCATTGCCTTGAGTAGAAGTGCCGTTGTTTAACCCTTCATTTCAATCTAGTGCCCCTTGCAGCTATCTCTCTTGTAGCAATATGACGTCACTTGCGGCTGCTCTATAAATAATCTCAATTTGAAGGATATGGATCGCGGAATGATCATAAGGCCGCTAAAAATTAATTAAGCGGTTCTGGGGAGTGGTACTAAAAAAAATTGATGCGAGCGGGCGATGTTTTTCTTTTTTTTTTACGTTTCATTCGTGATTTTTCAGACGCGGGTGATGGCTCTTTTTCTTTTACCAAACAAAACGAAATCAGTAGCTTATATCTTGTTGTGGAGTACAATAACCATGTTTTAATGTCAGGGCCAGCGTGCAAAAGTGGCACATTTGATGAAAGTCATACTTCCGATCTAAGTTTTAACTGTTGTTTAACTACTGAGGAGAAATGGTCCAAAATGAGCCAGAAAAAAAAAAAAAAAAAAAAAAAACATATAGGTGCGAAAGCTGTAAGCAAGGCAAGTCCAAATCTTTGTCAGAAGAAAATTTAGATCAAAATCAGTTAAATTTCCGGGAACTATAGCGGAAAATATGGAGAAGAGGCCTAGAAAAGATGTTTTGGATTCTAAAAAAAAGAACTCCTAAATTTTACAAACGAGAAATTTGAGGAACTTAAAGAGCAAAATGTCATGATCAAAGAACACCTTAAGGATTTAGATATTAGATTACAAACTCTTGAACAAAATGGCGGAAGATCGTTGAAAATGGAAGATGATTTACTAAAAAAGAAGATAACACAGCAGGAACTGGATCAGTACTCGAGGAACAAAAACATTGAATTTGTTGGAGTGGAGCAAAAAGCTGGTGAAAGTGTTATCCAGATTGTTACTAGAGCAACAAAAGTAATAAGGCTAGTAGAATTCAATGCTGACCAAGTTGAGAAATGCCATCGGCTACCATCGAGAAACCCTGAGAAAATAAACCCTATTATCGTCCAGTTCAAAACTAGGCTTGATCGTGACGAATGGCTGAAGCACAAGAAAGTGGTGAATTTAAGTTAAAACGACCAAATTATCAATTCTGCAAATACAACGCATGTGTTCATAAATGAGCACCTAACACCCTATTACAAAACGAAGCAATTTGCTAAAAATAATAACTTCAAATACGTCTGGGTGAGAAGTGGCAAAATCAACATGAGAAAACAGGAAAATGATAATCATGTTCAAATTGTGAGAAGTGTTGAAGATTTGAAATGTTGAGGACCTAATGGTGCATTTAGTAAAAATAACTCTTTGTGATGGCTGATTTCGATGAGCCTGTACCGCGCGCCATGGCTGTTTGCTGTGACGTGCATATCACGGGACCGGGCTAGTCCAATCAGACGGCCAAACAGCCGTTGTTCTCATTCGTCATTGGCTAACTCATGGTGACGTCACGGCAAACAGCCATTGCGCATGGTTTAGTCTTTGGTTAAATGACATAGTAAGTAATTTAGAAGAGTTTGTTGGGATAAATGATATTGAAAAACATACGCAAGTTAACTTGCAAAATTTTCATGTTAACCTAAGAAGTCTTAGGAAAAATTGGGACTCTTTAGTTTTGTTTTTGGAAGGAAGTAACGTTCAGTGGGACATGATACTATTAACAGAAATAGGTCTTAAATCGGAAGAAACAAATTTTTATGAAATTAAAAATTGTAGCACTATATGGATTACGAGAGATAGCACAAAGTATGGTGGGGAATTGCTATGAAAATGAAAAAAAAATTGATGGAACATTGCACTTACACTTTTGAAAAACTGGATGAAAATGACATCATTGAAAGTGAAACTGAATTTTGTGGGAAAGGTGCACTTTTGACGAAGTTATGAGCGCTCAGATTTGAAATTTTAACACAGATACCCTAGGCTGACCCTTACTAAGAATATTTTAATCAAAACTGAGGTATAATCCGTAAGCCAATCGTCCCTACAAGTGACGTGTGATGTCTCTCCACTGTCTGTGGGACAAAATAGTCCTGAGCAGACAAAATAGTCCTGAGCAGACAAAATAGTCCTGAGCATCCAGTTTGGAAAGTGTCAAAGCAAATTCCTGGCGTGCAGGGACGGACTTCGGGATTTTTATATATGATGTTGTTGGCTAGTACTCAACAGACATAAATAAGGTCTCTATAGGCGAGGGTAAGTGTCATCAGTATCTTCAAGTTTTTCGTAAAGTTCTTCCGATTCCATTGGTGGAAAGTTAATGTATCCTCAATTACAAACAAAAACGTCAAGTGTGCCGTAAAAAAGGGGGATATATGATAGAAATTTCACTTGTTAAAATGAACACGGATAAAAATTGATGATTTTTAATTGAAATAATAAAAAGTACAATTGAGAAAATTCCATCTGTTTAGGTGCTGTTGTGCTTTAACGTTTTAAATATATGATTGGTAAAGCACAACAGCACCTATACAGATGGAATTTTCTCAATTGTACATTTTATTATTTCAATTAAAAATCATCAATTTTTATCCGTGTTCGTTTTAACAAGTGAAAATTCAATCATATATCCCCCTTTTTTACGGCACACTTGACGTTTTTGTTTGTAATCCGTGTACCTTTTTTACAGCTATGGCATCGCGCTACAAAGCTATATGCATGCAGTCGATTGTTGCTGGCCGTTTTGAAACAATTCAACTCAGCTCTGAAAGCCTCCATCTGTGAAATAAATACGTCATTCTATCGTTTCTAGCTGCCAGTTTCGAGGCCTCAACAACAACGTAGCTTAGTTTGGTTTAAATCGTTTAGCTGAAACACTAATTCTTTCAAAAAAGAGTTTCAAAGGGTTTAACGAGCGTTAACCACTCCAGGTCATCTGCCCGAAGCCCTAAGGCCCTATGTCTGCAACAGCCAGATTCCCAGGCGGTCGCCCACCCAAGTATCAATCAAGCCCAATGCTGCTGAACTTAGGGGATCTGACGAGAACCGGTGTTTCCAGCACTGCATGGCTGGATTCTTTCAAAGGGTTTAAAGGGTTTAACGAGCGTTAACCACTCCTGGTCATCTGCCCGAAGCCCTAAGGCCCTATGTCTGCAACAGCCAGATTCCCAGGCGGTCAACAATTCTTTCATTTCGCCCTTCAACAATCGACTTTTTTTTAGCAAAGACATACCACGTGCACGAAGAATGGATATGGAGTTTGGAGAGTGGCATTGTTCCCTAATCACAATGATTAAAACAATGTATAACAATCAAAATGATCGTTCAGGGACCTGTAACTCCGGAATGGCTGGACCAATCGAAAAAGTGGTCTCTGTGAGGATGAAGCCCAGGGAAATTTCTGGCTGAGATCATGTTTCAGATTTTTGGTAGGTGCAGTAGTTTTTTCTGAAACCGTGTCACACAAGAACAAGAACAAGAACAAGAACAACAACGCCAACAAGAAATGAACAGTTTTCAAATTTTCATGTGGCTCCGTACGTTTGCTCTTGCATGGAATTGCATAAAAGTTGGTATATACTTGGGAAAAGTTGCTATCTACTATCTGGCCAAGTTTGGTAGAAATATATTGAATAGAAACGGAGAAATTAATAGTTTTATTTTGCTGGAGATAGGATTTCATTCATATATATGCACGGCTATCGCTGTGTATGATTAAGTCCCGTATCTTGTCTTATTGTGCAATGCAAAATCTAGGTTTTTGAGGAATAAGTTTCCTTTTCGGGTTTTGTTTGTCGTTTAAAAAAGGTGTAGGGTGATCGTTTTCTTCCTTTTGTTCTGCAAGTTGACGCTGTTTGATACGGCAAGTTTCTTCTGAATGATTTTTGTGTTGGCATCATGTACATAGTTGCAAGGGTCGCTGGGGCCGTTGCTCTTCCTTGTATGGTCTTCGTTCAAATTCGTCGCTACTCATAGACTGAATGCGGGTACCATTAACAGTGCATCACAAAGACAGTAATAATTCAGATTCGTTGGTATTAAGTTGAACAGGTATGCGTATTTCATATGATAATCTGCGACGATAAGCCGTCTTTCCATTTCGGAAAACGTCAACGCTGGTGTGGCTCAGTGTTTCTACAACAGGTTGCCACTTTGCGTACCGTATACCTCTCAAGGCGTAATGTATGATGCCGTCACCGGCAATTAATCAACCCAAGCTGCTACAGGTATGCCCGAATGATTTAATTATGGCAAAGTAATTATTATGGTTTCATCTGGAGATAACAGTAAATTATGGAATGAATCCAAGTGTTGGAGGTGAATTGCGGTATGACAGAGATTATATCTTCGGACCAAATCTTCCCATATGGTTTTGACGTTTGTTATTTCAACATAGTTGAGTAATTCAGAATCATGCAGGCATGTCGTAATAAAATTCTAGCCCGCGTTATGACAAGTTTGCCAACGATCTCTCATGGTGGATTATTTCAACCACCCTCTGCTACCCATTGAAGGATGTAGATCGTGGATTGATCATAATAGAATCTTGATTATTAAAGTAATGTCAGCAATCTATTTATTAGGTTTCTGGGCTTGGGTATAGTCATAATATTGCCGACGTTTTACGTAGCAAAACCATCAAAAACCTTCCACTCCATATCGTGTCCAAAAGCATAACAATGAAAGCTCCGTAACAACAATAGCAAAATGTTAACCATACGTAACAATAATGTTAACACCTTTTCACAACTTATTTATTTATTTATTTATTTATTTATTAGTGTCATATGGCTGCATCGCACATTTTAAAAGAAAAAGTTTGGGAACACCATGAATCGAAACCAGGACATCCTGTTTACTGGACCGGCACATCGCCAACAAAGCCAGGACGTCACGTTCCACGCAGTTCCTACAATAGTACAACACTGGTTTTTATTTTTTTATTTTCTTAAAAGGAAAAGTAAGGCACCACTGGGAATCGAACCCAGGTTTTCTTGTTTACTAGATAGGCGCTTTGCCAACTAAGCCATGATGCCGTTTCCCCACGCATTTACTGCAATAGCACGACACTGGCTTTTATTTTTTTTTTATCTATCTCCTTAAATTAAAAGTAAGGAAACATTGGGAATCGAACCCAGGATCACCTAGCTACAAGGCAGGCGCTTTGCGAACTAAGCCATGGTGTCATTTCCCATGCAGCACAGCACTGACTTTTGTATTTCATCACTTAAAATTAAAAGTAAGGCACCACTGGTAATTAAAACCATGATCTTCTGTTTACAAGTCAGGTGCTTTGCCAACTAAGCCACGGTGCCATTTCCCCTAGCAGTCACTATACTACAGTATAGCCCCGGCTTTTATTTTTTAATCTCGTAAAGTTAAAAGTAAGGCACCACTGGGAATCGAATCACAAATATTCTGTTTACCTGACAGGAGCTTTCCCAACTAAGCCATGGTGCCATTTCTCGAGCAGTTACTGTAATAGCAAAACATTAGCTTTAATTTATATCTCTTTAAATTAAAAGTAAGGCACTTCTGGGAATCAAACCCAGGACCTCCTGTTTACTAGACAGAGACTTCGCTAACTAAGCCATGGTGCTATACCTATGCTATCACTGTAATATCACAACACTAACTTTTATGTTTTTATCTCTTAAAATTAAGGCACCACTGGGAATCAAACCCCGGATCTCCTGTTCACTGGACAGATATTTTGCCAAGTAAGTCATGGTGTCATTCCCATGCAGTTATTATTATACCACAACACTGAATTTTATTTTTTACCTTTTAAAATTAAAAGTAAGGCACCTCTGGACCTCCTGTTTACTAGACAAGCGTTTTGGCAAATAGGCCATTGTGCGATTTCCCATTCTGTTACTATAATAGACCAACATTCTTTCAAATATTATCTCTTTAAATTAAAAGTAAGGCACCACTTTGAATCGACCCCAGGATCTCCCTATTACAAAACGGGAATTTCGCCAATAAAGCCATGGTGTCATTTCCAGACAGCAATACAATTAGCACAACAACTGATTTTTATTTTTTTTATCTCTTAAAATTAAGGCACCACTGGGAATCGAACCCTAAATCTCCTGTTTACTAGACAGGAACTTTGCCAACTAAGCCAAAGTGCCACTTCCCATGCAGCAACTATAACAGCGCGGCACTGAGACAAACACCCCACTCAGAAGTGACTTCGTACCGGTAGTGACGTCATCCAAGATGGTGGCACCCATAAAAACCGGAAGTGTGGCCATTTTCCAAGATGACGGCACCCATGAAAACCGAAAGTGCGGCCATTTTCCAAGATGACGGCACCCATGAAAACCGGAAGTGCACCCTTTTTCCAAGATGGCGACACCCATGAAAACCGGAAGTACAGCCATTTTCCAAGATGGCGGTGCCCATGAAAACCATACGTGGCGTCATTTTCCAAGATGGCGGTGCCCATGAAAACCATACGTGGCGTCATTTTTCAAGAGCCAGAAGTGACGCACCGGGTCAAGGTCAAACTCCGTCTAGGTCATCCATGAGGAGGGCCTTTTGCTACCTAAATGTGACCTTCTGCTACCTCATCCGGTAGTGACGTCATCCAAGATGGCTGCACCCATAAAAGCTGAAAGTGCGGCCGTTTTCCAAGATGCTTCCTAAATGTGTCCTTATGCTACCTAAATGCGTCCTTTTGCCACAAGTGCCCTTATGCTACCTAAATGTGTCCTTTTGCCACTTGTGTCCTTATACTACATAAATGTGTCTGTATGCTACGTCCAAGTGTGAAGGTCACACTGGGTCAAGCACTCTTGCAAATGCGTTATGAGCTTTCACACTGTGAGAACTCTCGAGTGCTTTCAGTGCGTGAAAAAGATGGATTAGAAACTTTTACAGTTTTGGTTTTTGATATGATACAGTACCACCCCTATTTTTTTAAAATTGTGTATTGACTCAAATCCACTACCGTGAAGATGTAATAAAGTGCCACCTCAACAAGAAATTGGTTTTCAACAATTCACTACTACCTTTTGCTTAGAGGCCGAACCATTCTCAACTTAGTCACCTCTTTATAGGTTTTTGGTTTGGTTTTAATTTTGTTGTAATTTGTTTTATTTAGTTAGTTTTGGTGTGTTGATATCACTCCTTTGAAGGGCCGAACCACTCTCAACTTGGTGGCCTCTTTACCAGTTTTTGGCTTTGTTTATTTTGTTTTGTTCTTACAGTTGGTTTATTTTTCGTGAATTGGGCGTGAATACAATTTCTTTCGCAACGTCGTTTAGATTTATCGTGATACACTAGTGTGTGTCTAGGCACGCCCGAGTATACACGTTGTCATTGTCCGAACTTTTGGCCGTCCAATAAGAGACGATGCCGACAATACTAACAATGGTTATGATAATATTTTCGTACTTACGCGCCATCCCCGTTACAAACCTAGGCTCCAAACCATAAAAGGTACTCAGGTCGCATCGTACTGCAGCCATTCGTCCAATTTCATAGCTGGAAGCCTTCCCGTTATCTCGGTATCGATGAATTATCACCCTAAGGAAATTAACATGGGGATGAGCGGACTAGAATTAGATAGCTGCTAGTAGCTAGTTACACATTTACAACGTTATTGAGGGTCAGATTTCGCATTGAAAGCAGCTTAGATGGCATTCCTACACGATTTAATTTTTGTCAGGTGGATCATTGGTCACAACAATGTCTTTTATTTTTTATCTCTTTAAATTAAAAGAAAGGCACCACTGGGAATCGAAACCAGGATCTCCTGTTTACTAGACAGGTGCTTTGCCCACTAAACCATAGCACCATATTTAGTTATGCACTTACTATAATAGCACAACAATGTCTTTTATTTTTTAACGCTTAAAATTAAAAAAAAAGAAACCACTGGGTATCGCCTGCTTACAAGACAGGCACTTTGCCAACTACGCCATGGCACCATTACACGTTCTGTTACAATATTAGCACAAAACTGACTATTATCTATTTGAATTAAGGTACCACAGGGAATCGAACCCAGGATCTCCAGTTTACAAGACAAGTGCTTCACCCACTAAGCCATGGCGCCTTTTCTTAACCATCTACTATAACAGCACAGTAATGTCTTTTATTTTTTAACACTTTAAATTGAAAGAAATGCAACACTGGGAAATGAACCCAAGTTCTCCTGTTTAGTAGACAGGTATTTTGCCAACTAAACCATGGCACCATTACTCGTTCTGTTACAATTTTAGCACAAAACTGACTATTATCTTTTTATCTATTTAAATTAAAAGTAAGGCACCAATGGGAATCGAACCCAGGATCGCCTGTTTACCAGACAGGCGCTTTGCCAACTAAGCCATGGTGCGATTTCATTTTCTGTTACAATATTAGCGGAAAACTGACTGTTCTTTTTATCTCTTTAAATAAAAAGTAAGGCACCACTGGGAATCGAAAACAGGATCTCCAGTTTACAAGACAGGCGTTTTGCCAACTAAGCCATGGCACCATTACTCATTCTGTTACAATATTAGCACAAAACTGATTATTATCCATTTATCTTTTTGAATTTAAAATAAGGTACCACAGGGAATCGAACCCAGGATCTCCAGTTTACAAGACGGGTGCTTTGCCCACTAAGCCATGGCGCCTTTCCTTATACATCAACTATAATAGCACAACAATGTGTTTTATTTTTTAACACTTTAAATTAAAAGAAATTCAACACTGGGAATTGAACCCTGGATCTCCTGTTTACTAGACAGGTATTTTGCCAACTAAGCCATGGCACCATTTCGCGTAGTGTTACAATATTAGCACAAAACTGACTATTATCTTTTTATCTCTTTAAATTAAAAGTAAGGTACCACTGGTTATCGAAACTAGGATCTCCAGTTTACAAGACAGGCGCTTTGCCAACTAAGCCATGGCGCTATTTCTTGTTGTGTTAGAATATTAGCACAAAGCTGACTATTATCTTTTTATCTCTTTAAGTTAAAAGCAAAGAACAACTGGGAACCGAACCCAGGATCTCCATGTCACAAGGCAGGCACTTTGCCAACTAAGCCAGGGTGCCACTTCATGTTCTGTTACAATATTAGCACAAAACTGACTATTATTATTTTTTCTCTTTAAATCAAAAGCAAGATACCACTGGGAATCGAATCCAGGATCTGCGGTTTACTAGACAGGCGCTTTGCCAACTAAGTCATGGTGCCATTTCATGTTGTGCTACAATATTAGCACAAAACTGACTATTATATTTTTAAATAAAAAGTGAGGCACCACTGGGGTTCGAAGCCAGGAACTCCTGTTTACAAGACAGCCGTTTTGCCAACTATGCCAGGGTGTCATTTCTTGTTCTGTTACAATATTAGCACAAAACTGACTTATCTTTTATCTCTTTAAGGATATCCGGTTTATTAGACAGGCGCTGTGCCAACTAATCCACGGTGCCGTTTCTTGTTGTGTTAGTATATTAGCACAACACTGACTATTATCTTTTTATATTAAAAGTAAGGCACCACTGGGAATCGAACCCAGGATATCCTGTTTACTTGACAGGTATTTTGCCAACTAAGCCATGGCACCATTGCTCGTTATGTTACAATATTAGTACAAATCTGACTATTACCCTTTTATCTCTTTAAATTAAAAGTAAGGCACCACAGGGAATCGAACCCAGGATCTCCTGTTTACCAGACAGGCACTTTGCCAACTAAGCCATGGTGCGATTTCATGTCCAGTTACAATATTAGCACAAAACTGACTATTATCTTTTTATCTTAAAAGTAGAGCACCACTGGGAATCGAACCCAGGATCTCATGTTTACTAGACAGGCACTTTGCCAACTAAGCCACGGCGCAATTTCATGCTGTGTTACAATATTAGCACAAAAGTGACTATTATCTTTTTTAATTTAAAGTACTATACCACAGGGAATCGAACCCAGGGTCTCCTGTTTACAAGACAGGCATTTTGCCAATTAAGATAGGGCCCCATTTCTCGTTGTGTTACAATATTAGCACAAAACTGACTATTGTCTTTTTAAATTTAAAGTAAAGCACCACCGGGAAGCGAACCCAGGATCTCCTGTTTACTATACAGGAGCTTTTCCAACTAAGCCATGTCGCCAGTTTTTGGGGCGTTACAATATTAGCACAAAACTGACTATTACCTCTTTATCTCTTTAAATTACAAGTATAGCATCACCAGGAATCGAACCCAGGATCTCCGGTTTAATAGACAGGCGCTTTGCTAAATAAGCCATGGTGCCATCCCTTGTTGCGTTACAATATTAGGACAAAACTGACTATTATCTTTTTATCTCTTTTAATTAAAAGTAAGGCAACACTGGGAAACGAACCCAAAATCTCCTGTTTACTAGACAGGCGGTTTGCCAACTAAGCCATGGTGCCATTTCTTGTTGTGCTAGAATATTAGCACAAAACTGACTATTATCTTTTTACTTAAAAGTAAAGCGTCATTGGGAATCGAACCCAGGATTTCCTGTTTACTAGACAGGCGCTTTGCCATGAGCACAAAACTGACTATTATCTTTTTATCTCTTTTAAATAAAAGTATGGCACCACTGGGAATCGAACCCAGGATCTCCTGTTTACTAGACAGGCGCTTTGCCAACTAAGCCATGGCGCCATTTCTTGCCACGTTAGAATATTAGCACAAAACTGACTATTATCTTTTCATCTCTTTAAATTAAAAGTAAGGCACCACTGGGAATCGAACCCAGGATCTCCTGTTTACTAAACAGGGGCTTTGCCTACTAAACCATGGTGCCATTTCGCGAAGTGTTAGATTATTAGCACTAAACTGACTATTATCTTATTATCTCTTTAAATTAAAAGTAAGGCACCACTGCGAGTCGAACCCAGGATCTCTTGTCTACTAGACAAGAGCTTCGCCAACTAAGCCATGGTGCCATTTCTTGTGGTGTTTGAATATTAGCACAAAACTGACTATTATCTTTTCATTTTTTAATATTAAATGTAAGGCACCACTGGGAATCGAACTCAGGATCTCGTGATTACAAGGCAGGTGCTCTGCCAAATAAGCCATAGAGCCAGTTCTCATGGTGTTACAATATTAGCACAAAACTGACTATTACCTTTTTATCTCTTTAAATTAAAAGTCAGCCACTACTGGGAATCGAACCCTGGATCTCCTGTTTACAAGAAACTAACCCATGGTGCCATTTCATGTTCGATTACAGTATTAGCACAAAACTGACTATTATCTTTTCATTTTTTAAATTGAAAGTAAGGCACCACTGGGAATCGAACCCAGGATCTCGTGTTTACAAGGCAGGTGCTCTGCCAACTAAGCCATAGCGCCAGTTTTTACAGCGTTACAATATTAGCACAAAACTGACTATAACCTTTTTAAATTAAAAGTAAGGCACCAATGGGAATCGAACCCAGGATCGCCGGTTTACAAGACAGGTGCTCTGCCAACAAAGCCATGGCGCCAGTTTTTATGTTGTTACAATATTAGCACAAAACTGACGATTACCTTTTTATCTCTTTAAATTAACAGTAAGGCACCACTGGGAACCGAACCCAGGAACGCCTGTTTACAAGACAGGTGCTCTGCCAACTAACCCATGGCGCCAGTTCCTGTGGCGTTACAATATTAGCACAAAACTGACTATAACCTTTTTAAATTAAAAGTAAGGCACCACTGGGAATCGAGCCCAGGATCTCCTGTTTACAAGACAGGTGCTCAGCCAACTAAGCCATGGCGCCAGTTTTTATGGCGTTACAATATTAGCACAAAACTGACTATTACCTTTTTATCTCTTTAAATGAAAAGTAAGGCACCACTGGGAATCGAACAGAGGATCTCCCGTTTACAAAACAGGTGCTCTACCAACTAAGCCATGGCACCAGTTTTTTTGGGGTTACAATATTAGCACAAAACTGACTATTACCTTTTTATCTCTTTAAATGAAAAGTAAGGCACCACTGGGAATCGAACAGAGGATCTCCTGTTTACAAGACAGGAGCTTTGCCAACTACGCCATGGTGCCGTTTCATGTTGTGTTAGATTATCAGCAAAAAACTGACTATTATCTTGTTATCTCTTTAAATTAAAAGTAAGACACCCCAGAGAGTCGAACCCAGGATCTCTTGCCTACTAGACAGGAGCTTTGCTAACTAAGCCATGGTGCCATTTCTTGTTGTGTTAGAAAATTAGTAGAAAACTGACCATTATCTTTTTAACTAAAGTAAGGTACCACTGGGAATCGAATCCAGGATCTCCTGTTTACTAGACAGGCGCTTTGCCAACTAAGCCATGGCGCGTTGTGCTAGAATATTAGCACAAAACTGACTATTATCTTTTTATCTCCTTTAATTAAACGAAAGGCACCACTGGGAATCGAACCCAGGATCTTCTTTTTACAAGACAGGTGCTCTGCCAACTAAGGCATGGCGCCAGTTTTCATGGTGTTACAATATTAACACAAAAATGACTATTACCTTTTTTAATTAAAAGTATGGCACCACTGGGAACCGAACACAGGACCTCCTGTTTACAAGACAGGAGCTTTGCCAACTAAGCCATGGTGCTGTTTTATGTTCGGTTACAATATTAGCACAAAACTGACTATTATCTTTTTATCTCTTTAAATTAAAAGAAAGGTACCACTGGGAATCGAACCCAGGATCTCCGGTTTACTAGACAGGGGCTTTGCCAACGAAGCCATGGTGCCATTTCATGTTCGGTTAGAATATTAGTACAAAACTGACCATTATCTTTTTACTTCTTTTAATTAAAGCAAGGAACCACTGGGAATCGAATCCACGACCTCTTGTTTACGAGACAGGTGCTCTGCCAACTAAGCCATGGCGCCAGTTCTTGTAGTGTTATAACATTAACACGAAACTGACTTTTACCTTTTTATCTTTTTTAATTAAAAGTAAGGAACCACTGGGAATCGACCCCAGGATCTTCTGTTTACAAGACAGGCGCACAGCCAACTAAGCCATGGCGCCAGTTCTTGTGGTGTTACAACATTAACACAAAACTGATTTTTACCTTTTTATCTCTTTAAATTAAAAGTAAGGCACCACTGGGAATGGAACCCAGGATCTCCCGTTTACAAGACAGGTGGTCTGCCAACTAAGCCATGGCGCCCGTTTTTATGATGTTACAACATTAGCACAAAACTGACTATTACCTTTTTTAATTAAAAGTAAGGAACCACTGGGAATCGACCCCAGGATCTTCTGTTTACAAGACAGGCGCACAGCCAACTAAGCCATGGCGCCAGTTCTTGTGGTGTTACAACATTAACACAAAACTGATTTTGACCTTTTTATCTTTTTAAATTAAAAGCAAGGCACCACTGGGAATCGAACCCAGGATCCCCTGTTTACAAGACAGGTGCTCTGCCAACTAATAAATGGCACCAGTCAGTGTTGTGTTACAACATTAACACAAAACTGACTTTTAACTTTTATCTCTTTAAATTAAAAGTAAGGCACCACTGGGAATCGAGCCCAGGATCTCCTGTTTACAAGACAGGTGCTTTGCCAACTAAGCCATGGCGCCAGTTTTTATGGCGTTACAATATTAGCACAAAACTGACTATTACCTTTTTATCTCTTTAAATGAAAAGTAAGGCACCACTGGGAATCGAACACAGGATCTCCTGTTTACAAGACAGGAGATTGGCCAACTAAGCCATGGTGCCGTTTTATATTCGGTTACAATATTAGCACAAAACTGAATATTATATTTTTATCTCTTTAAATTAAAAGTAAGGCACCACTCGAAATCGACCCCAGGATCTCCTGTTTACTAGTCAGGCTCTTTGCCAACTAAGCCATGGTGCCATTTCGTGTTGTGTTAGATTATTAGCAAAAAACTGACTATTATCTTGTTATCTCTTTAAATTAAAAGTAAGACACCCCAGGGAGTCGAACCCAGGATCTCTTGCCTACTGGACAGGACCTTGCTAACTAAGCCATGGTGCCATTTCTTGTTGTGTTAGAAAATTAGTACAAAACTGACCATTATCTTTTTACCTCTTTTAACTAAAGTAAGGTACCACTGGGAATCGAATCCAGGACCTCCTGTTTACGAGACAGGTGCTCTGCCAATTAAGCCATGGCGCCAGTTCTTGTGGTGTTACAACATTAACACAAAACTGACTTTTACCTTTTTAAATTAAAAGTAAGGCACCACTGGGAATCGAACCCAGGATCTCC
>JAHWFP010077818.1:0-11604 GCA_023313725.1 Lithobius niger
GGGGGGGGGGGCATAGTAGTAGCGCCAACCAACTCCAGTGGGCGAAGGGAAGAAAATGAAAATTTACAGTTAAAATTGCTACTTTAGCAGAAGCCCGGCGAATCCAGCTAGGGGTTCAGGGGGAGAGCTGTAAGCTTCACCAGCGGGGTTCGGGGCGGAGTCCCGGAAGCTGAAGCATTTTACGCTCTTTGAGAACCTATTTTGGGATTTCCGAGACACGTTTGCAACCCATTATTTAGCAAATTTCGGATGCTTTTCGTAAAAATTCTTTAACACGAGAGGTCGTAAAAACCTAATTGTTACCAAAATTCCTTTTTTTTTTATATACTTTTTATTTACAAATTAAATTCCCTGTTGAATTAATTTTTTTTTAATATTATTAAATTAATGCTAGCTAACACTGACAATTTAGGTTTGAAAAGTATTGTTGCTTACTTTTCAAATGGTGGAAGATTTATCTGACTTTCCTGAATTAACTGAGAACTGAAAAAGAGGAAAAGAGCTACTAGCAAATCAAACCGGCAACTTAGTCTTCAATTTTGATTCTTTGATCGGTTTTTATGGAGTTAATTGGTATAGACTTCAACTGACGAAAACTTGGAAGGGAAAGCTTAACAAGTTTTGTTCTGTACAAATTTAACTGATGTTTTGGGCTATAACCATAGCAAGAACAAACTAACTACCAGGCGACTTCAGTTGGCATTTCGTTGACAATCAAAGTTATTTGAAATCGGACACTCCTTTATCTTTCATTTAGCTCTGTGCTCTTCCTGTTTTGACTAGTTTCGCACTAAATTACATTTTCACTACATCGGCGGAAGTGGAAAAAAGCCTCACAAGGACTACATACCGAGTAGGGTTATGCAAACACAGTCGGAATGTAGTTCGAATTAATACACAGTAAATAAAGTATAGATTTATAAAGCGACTAATAATGAAATTTGTATGCTTCAGTTGTTTGTGTGTTCATTTTTTTTACCATAAAATTGTGTTACTTAACTTTAAATAAAATTTTTTATAGAATTAAAAATACCTGTTCTCCTTCGTAGAATCCTCCTCACTGTGTTACAACATTGGGATCCTTCCCTATGCCTACGGCGCTTTTTGACCTCATTAACGCAGTCATTTATGCAAAATATTGCGTCACTTCCGCCTCTATCCCGCTACCCCCTACCCTGTCCGCGTCCACTCACTCTTTTTCTTGCCGCTGGCGCGTGCAGTCAGACATTCTTAAGCTAAGATTGTTGAATTCCTAAGGGGAATTCGTTTCGAAAGATCGTTTTCGCAGTTGAACTGAGGTGCGCCATCTTTCCAAGCAAAGCAGCGTGGCTACGAGGCTACGCGATTGGTGGTTAGTATTTCTATCGATACTGGTTGGAGAGTATTAAGATGGCGGCCGGCATGGTAACAGCAGAATTTGTGGGAACGAAAAACGTGGCGGCCTGTTAGGCCGGCCGAGTACGTCCGCACGTGGATATAATTGCTTCTTGAGAACGTGGCGGCAGTGGTTTAATGCGGATTGTCAGGTTCGTAGTATTTGTTTTTGGTTTGTGTATGGAATTTGAAGGAGAAGGTGTGGTTGGGAGTTCATATGTGAAACCCATTGTCGGAGTCAGTAGCTGACCGAACCGACGGGAGCCGCGAGTGGCGGACGGTGGAAAAAGTAGTTGGTGTTGGTGATAAGAAAGTACGAATGGCTCGGTTTAAAAAATTTTTTTTTTTTTGGGCGGTGCGAAACACTGGGGCGTGTAAGGCATCGGCGATACCGAGCGGGAGTAGATGAGTTTTTTTTGTGTGTGCGGTTGGATTGTTGGAAAACAAGCGCTGGAACGGAGCTTGAAAATAATGAGCACATGGCGTGCTGGAAGTTTGAGAGGCCATAGGGCAGAGTGGGCGGCCATTGGGGCGTCGCCGGCGGTGTTGGATATTGTAGACGGTGCTGGTCTAGAGTTGGGAAATACGCCACCGCTGAGGGCGGTTTCGGCGAGGCCGCCGTTGTTTGACGATGCGAAGGAGATTGCCCCGAAATTGAGCGAGATGTTAGCTCAAGGTGTAATTGATAGATTGAAAAACGGAAGTGTAGGATTTGTGTCGCCAATATTTTCAGTGGCAAAGCCGGACGGATCGATCAGGATAATTTTGGCTTGAATGAGTTTGTAGTTGTACGGAAGTGCTACTTGGATACACTACCAAGGGTGGTAGAACATTTACAACCAGGGTGGTGGATGGCTACCATAGATCTGTCTCAAGCATACTATGCAGTGGCAATAAAGGACGGTGCACGACGGTTGTTAATGTTTTCCTGGCAAGGTTGTCTTTACCGTTTTTGTGTGCTGCCATTTGGGTTGGCTTCAGCCCAGGGTACTTTTATGAAGCTTATGTCAGTGGTGAGGCGCTTCTTGCGCCGGGCCGGTGTGTTAATTTTCATTTCCTGGATGATTTTGCAGTAGTAGGCCCGTCCGCAGCAAGTGTGCGGCGGGATGTGCGGAGAGTGTTGGAAACCTTGCGGGAAGTTGAATGTGACAGCGGATGGGATGTCCTGAAATTTCTGGGACAGATTTGACTTCCGATTGTGTACTGCGGCGTTCCAGAAGATTTGTAGGTGGTTTGGGACGCCAGACGTAGACGTATTCGCATCGGAGGCGACGGCCCAATTGCAGCGATTTGGGTCGTGGGGACGCTGCCCAGGGGCAGAGTTTGTGGATGCGTTCAGTGTGAACTGGGGCGCGTTCTTTCCGTATCTTTTTCCCCCGTGTCCTTTAATTGGACGTTGCGTAGACAAGCTCATCGTGCATCGAGTTGAGTAGGCAGTACTAGTGACACCGGACGGGCAGTGTGCAGCCTGGTTCGTCCGGCTGTTGGCCTGCGCCAGGGAGGGACCTTATCCCTTGAAGAGCGCAGGGGCCCTTCTCTGGGACCCGTACTTGGACGCCGAGGTGGCGGATGAGTGGGGTCCCTGGGTAGTCTGGGGTGTAGGTACTGGTTGATTATTAAGTGGGACCAAGGTCACCACAGCCATATTCGGAGCGATTCCGAGGTGTGCACTGCTTCCTAATCTATCCCAATGTTGTAACACAGTGAGGAGGATTCTACGAAGGAGGAATGAAGATTCTCCCAGAGAACTTGTTCTCGCCAGGAGAATCTAAGTTCTCTGAGTGGAATCCGACGAAACTGTGTTACAAAACAGGGCCGGCCCGCCTCCCTGCAGGGAATCGTGCGTTCACAGCAAGAAAAGAGTGAGTGGACGCGGACAGGGTAGGGGGAAGCGGGATAGAGGCGGAAGTGACGCAATATTTTGCATAAATGACTGCGTTAATGAGGTAAAAAAGCGCCGTAGGCATAGGGAAGGATCCCAATGTTGTAACACAGTTTCGTCGGATTCCACTCAGAGAACTTAGATTCTCCTGGCGAGAACAAGTTCTCTGGGAGAATCTTCATTTTTGCTACAGCGAAGTGATATGCTTACATCCTCCATTTATCGTTAATCCGTCATCTTTGTGACTTGGCCTTGCAACTTAAATTCTTAACTTCATTACTCCCCTGTATTAGGAACTGATGACTCATAATATTTGATGAACTGATTCATGCAATTGGGGAAAACGAAAGTACACTTTCTTGTTTCAAACTCGACGTGGTAAGCGTGATAGATAGATACTCATTTACAGCTTTGCAGCCTATTTCGTGGCAGGTGGGACAAACCCCTCAGTTTGTAAACGTGGGGGGGACGGTCCCCGTGCCCCCCCCCCCCCCTGGATCGACGCCTATGCTTAACGGCTGTTGTCGTCGTCTCGCTCCACTCCGTCAGGCCTGCAGTCCCTCGCTTCGTACTGTTGGGCCTGCTGCCCCTCACTCCCGCTCCATCTGCCTGCCGCCTTCCTTCGCCAACCATTGCCGCAGCCTCTTGCCTGACTCCTCGCTGCCTGCGGCCATTCTCCAACCACTTCACGACTCCGTTACCCTGACTTGCTGCCGTCCGCTAACCAGCCGAAAACCATCACGAGATTTCCGGGGCCCTACCATCATTGCCGACATTTCGAACCTCGTGTTACCGACAACCTGAAACTGCTTTGTTCTGGCTTCGCCCATCAAGCATGTAGTGGCCAAAGCTACGATTCTCAAGGTACCAACCCTTCCCAATGCCTGTCGCCACTCGCCATTTGGCGAGTGGAAATCAACAGTTGGCGACTTGAAATTTAGCCTTACTCGCCAAATCGGCGACTAGCTACAGAGCATGCCACTAAAAAAGGGGTATCTCTGGAACCGTATAAGTTGGAGACGAACGGTTTGCGGCGTTATGCTCAGATTTATAAGGAACTGGATTTTCTGCATTAATACTGGAGTTTGCACAATTTTGTTAATGCATAAATTAGAGAAACCTTTCATCATACAAGACGTATTTGGTATGTGGCGAGTAAAAATTGTGAAATGACGAGTGCTTTGTAAGGCCTACTGGCCAAGTGGCGACTGCTACTGGATTGACATTCGGAAGGGTTGCAAGGTACTTGTAGCCTTGTCGACGTCAATGTGGTTTTGACCTTTAATCTTCTAGTTTGGGTGGCGGTTTTTACTTTTACGGAACAGCACACATGTACTACTGGCCCAGCATGGGTAACAGAGTCATGTGTCCTAACAGTAGGCTAACTAGACAACTTTAAGGGGGATATTCGCTGCCACCAGGTGAGTGTTGTTAATTGCACCCCTGAGTTGAACTATTAAGTGGTTTTCTTAAATAACTAACTCTAGCAATTAAAGTCACTAGCAGAAAAACAGGCGTTATACAAACTCCTTTTTACATAGGAAAAATCAACAAGAATTTACAATTAAAATTCACTCAAACTTTACATGCGATGCAAAGAGTAGAAAATACAATTTCGGTTGAAAATGTTTGTGGGACCTCGGGAACCCGTTATAACAAGCAAACCACGGGAATTACGTGAAATAAATCTATTTAGTGCAAACCACGGGAATTAAACCAAAATAGTCAAGATTTTGTTTTTTAAGTCCGACCTAAGATTAAATCAACAAATCTGTTAGATCCTTGTTTTTGGGTATCCACCATTGAAATTGCGGCTTCAGCAAATAATTCATCACTTTCAGATTTAGTGTATAGAGATTCAGATAGTGTTCAGATTCATAACTAGAAACACGGAAAAATAAAGCTGGTTTTTAGTAAGGGACCGTGAATAATAATATTAATAACAATTTTGTCACGATAGCAACAGGTCTGGCAAGGACCCTAAGATCGCTAACAGCCAGCCTCAATTAAAAAACAAAAGACAATGTAAACGCGGTCTCGTATCAGACGCTCGTGGTGAGGACACCTCAACACCATCGAAGAAAAAACCTGAGGGCAGTACTCTTACCTACCAGAAGAGCATCGTCTGTATGGCGATTACAATTTAAAAATGTAAATAATGTATATTTTTTTAGGCATAAAGCCGAAACACTTTCAGCTTAGTTGTGTTTTAGATGTTGTCAACACACGATATTTTTTATTTCTAACAGGTGACGACTTTGCTTATTTATGAAAAATGTCCGATGTTCAAACCAGTTTAAAAATCTAACCTAAACTGCAATTAGCCCTTTAAAAACTAGCTGGAACATTTAATCTTTTGATTTGTGCACTTAATGCATTTTGGTAAACTTAACTTCTTGCCATGAACCCTACCGGAGCTCGCATGTTTATGTTTGTCTATTTTTACGGACCCAGTGTATGATTTTATGTTTATTTTTTATAGCATCTCCATCCAAACTCCGACCGTAGCGAACCTCTAAAAACGTAAACAAACTAGCGTTCCTTCGTTAAAAACATGCCTTGTATATAGCAATCCGTTCCCAAAGTCAAATGTTTATTCTGTGCATTACACTTCGTTCCCCCCCCCCCTCCTTCAATAGTTGCGATGCCTAACGTCGTAGTTTATTTTAATAGGCCTAAAAATCACGTTGTTATGAGTTGAAAACTCACTTGCACATTCAAAGCCAGGCCTCTAAGTTTCAAGTCGGCAATTCCCTTTGTCAATTCGAATCCAGCCAACCAAAACACTACCTCAATTCCGTCAGCCAGTCAGAGCGCTCAAGCTACCCCGGTCGTCCGCGCTGCTACTCCAACTTCCGGTAGTGACAGCTCGGCCGATTTGGGTCAGTCTCTCCTCCTCCAGATGTCCGACTCTCTTCCCCGCACCCCCCTCCGAAGCTATCCTCGGCGTCCGCGCCGACTTCCGGTAATGAGTATATAACCCCAAACCCAGAGACACTCGTGAGCACAGCTCAAGGATTCTCAAAGCTAGAGGTCGCTACGCCGGTCGGGCGTGGAGATGCCGCGGTCCGATTGTTGCCATGCCGGGCAAAGGTAGTGGTTCGTATCGTACTTAGTTTAGCTTTAAAAGTTTATTTTTTGGACTTTACGTCAAAATTTATAGTTTAAACTTAACTAAACCTCGTAGCTTTAGAAAGTAAATTTATGGTGCGTCAAGCCCAACGGCATTTCGGACGTTGGCGGCCGTAATTTAAGGGTTCACGGTCCCTTACTAAAAACCAGCTTTATTTTTCGTGTTTCTTTAAACGCAGTTTAATGTAAACAAAGGACGGTTTGATCTTCGTGGGGTTTCCATCGATTAAACGCTCGGATCCACTTTATGAGTAGCCGCGGCTCTATAATTTAAGGAGTTGACTTATCAACAGCAACTCTGGGAGGTTTAATGCTTTGCAGTATACACGTTGAAACAAAACTGTAAAAACAGGTCTACTATTATATATCAGCCGAGGCTGTTTGTAATTTAGAGGGCTCTTTTGCGAAATCCCCTTGTGCCTAATCAAACTCACTTTTTCTATTTGAAATTGTTTTATGTGAACCTCGTGTTGGTTCTAGTGTCGAATTTAATGTAAATTCCCCCTGTATTTTATAACCTAAACTAGGTGTAAAGTTACCAAATGTATTTGTAGTGCGATATTTTTATTCATGTTTGTTTAAAATAAAAACCAGGAGTTTTTCTTAAACGTCCGTTAGTTTATTCGCTCGTTGTTCGCTAGAAGTTAACTTGTAAGATAATTCTCTTAAACTTAGCTTAGCTAGCCTAATTTTCCCACCTTGGTGGCAGCGTTACCGCTTATTATTACTGTTAGCCTACAATATTAGGACACGTGTAGCTCCATTCCCTACGCCGGGACTGTAGCTGTTGTGCTTATTTGAAACAAAAAGTACCCAAAAGTAATAGTAAGAAGATCTAGTTACACCAGGCGAGCGGCGATGTTACAAGCACCTACCCCGTCGTAGCATCCGCCGTTACAAATGGTGGCAGCGGTGGGATGAACAGGTGCTGTTCCTTCAAGCGTTTCCCCCCTGCCATGCTACTATGCCATTTGTGTTGAACAATTCTTCAACAACAAAGATGTCCGTGACTGCGACACCATAGTCACAGAAGTAGATGCCCGCATTGTAGTCAAAATCAATGCCGAAGCAGACGTCAGCATTGCCGCTAAAATCAAAGCAATTCCCGATGTCCGCACTGCCGACAAAAACAGTGCCCGTCATCAGCGCCCGCAACTAAGACGTTCCGGAGCCGAGAAGCCAGGATCGTTGATGTCCCCCCCCCCCGGGTCTTGGAAATCAACAAGTCGTGGACCGTAAACAGCTGCCCGGAGGATTTGGCCAACACCAGGACGCAAAGCTCCGTAGCAGAATTCAGTGGACCTTGGACAACGCCAACCATCGTCACAGTCAAGTAGGCCTCAACCAGACGTCCTACTACAAGTAGAAGTGTGCTAGCCGATTCATTCGTCAGGTGGGAAGTTTGGATTTGGACTAGACTGACCGCACAGTGATTGTGTATGGGGTAAGTGTGCATAAGATATGCTTAAGGCCGCCAAGCCGAGTGTTATGATTAAGAGCCTTTTAGGTATTTTAGTTGTTTATACACCTGAGTGCTAGGAGGTCTAAAATAAGTATATTTCTTGCTAAAACCTACCGTAGTTGGGAGAGAAGTGTTTTCAGTAACTCGCTCTGCTCAATTTAAAAGTAAAATTAATTTGCGGCTGCATTTTAATGAAGTTTCATTTATAAGAGTTTTATTTTGAAGCTTAAAGTTAAAAACGTTCAACATGGACGATTTTGAAGACGTCATTCGTGACATTCAGTATAAAGACCTTAAAAAGGCCTGTTTGAAATTAGGCTTAACCGTAACGGAGACGAGACACGAATCCGTAACTGTTTTGAAAAATGCCGTCGAGGAAGAAAGAATTTCCGTTGACGAGCTCTCTGACGAATTAGCCCCGGCTATAGAGAAAAGAGAAGCTGTAATTTTGCAAAAGAAGGAGTTAGCAGCCAAAGAGCAAGAGCTCGCGCTGAAAACGGAAGAATTAAGGTTAAAAGCAGTTGAGCTAGCCGCCGCCGACAAACGCATGGCGCACGAACTAGCGTTACGGGACCAAGAGGCCCAAATCAGGGATAGAGACGCTCTATTAAAGGAGCAAGAAGCACAAAATAGCGAACGCGCTAGTGCTCGTGAATTAGTAAAACTAGAAAAGCAGATCGAACTAGCCAGGATAACGGCTGCAAATCTTAATGTTAGTTCAAACTCAAGTAGTGGTACTATAACTCCCCCAATTCATAGTGTTCCCGTAAATAAACCGGGTAAAATTGCTGACGCTGTCAGACTTGTAAATAAATGGACTTCCGAATCGGAAATTAATAGTTTTCTAAAAATATTTGAAAAAAACTATGGAGACACAACGTATAGACAAAACAGAATGGGTCGTCGGACTACAGCCCCTTCTCGGTGAAGTTTTGATTAAAGTATGCGATCAAATGTCGATCCTAGAAATGCATGATTATGATTTAGTAAAAATCAGGTTACTGGAAAGGTTTGTTCAAACGAAAGAAGCCGTACAAGCCCAGTTTCGTTCACTCGAACGTAGCAACGAACAATTGTTCCACGAACATGCGTTCGCACTCGAAACCCTATTTTCAAGATGGGTGTCCCTAGCTGAAATTAATGGCAGCTATGACAAGCTAGCTAATTTAGTTATGCTTGAACAATTCACGAAATCATGTCCCATTGCACTGCGTAAGTGGTTGCCGGACCAAATAAAACTTGGTACGTTGCACGAAGCAGCCAAACTCTGTGATGAGTTTACGACCAGAAATAAACAAATTTCTGCAGACATGGCCCCTAAACCAGGGAAGGCACAACCTAGTGCGTCGTCATCTGGACAAGCTTCTAAAGCTTCCTCCAATTTTCGAAGTGGCCACCGAGCCTCTTTCACTGCAGCTAAACCGGCCGGTACTGCAGCCTCTTCTGCCGATCCGAGTAAAGGAGACTCGGCTCGCAGCAATTACTCCAACCGTGAGTTTGACAGGCCTAGAAAGCCTAGGTTCGAAGGTACCTGTTTTTTTTGTAACAAAACCGGACACAGAAAAATAGAGTGTCGTGATCGTATTGCTCAAGAGGGAAACCCAGCCTCTAACGCAGAGTGTAACTTTGTTAGCAACAATCCTCCAGAATTGGTTCTTTCCAAACACATTCACGAGTGGACAGTGAATGGTGCAAAATGTCTGGTCTTAAGAGACACAGGCTCGACACACGATGTCATTTCCAGGGATTTTGTAAAGCCCGAGCAGTTTACGGGTGAATATACCCACTGCCATAACGCTCTTTCAGAGCAGACGACCGCTCACGCAATTGCCATGATTGAAGTTGAAACGCCCTACGGTAAAATCCAATCCGAGGCCCTCGTTTCGGATCACGTTGGTCCTCATTTCCAAATGCTTTTGGGAGTGCCCTCGCAAACTGTATTAGAGGAAAAAGGTTTAAAGGCCCTGCCCCCTTACTCTAATGCCATTACTCGTTCCCAAACTCGTATGGAACAGCAGCTCCCGATATCTAAACCCAAATATCGTGAGATCGAATCTGAGAGTGAAGACGACTCAGATAGTGATTCTATTTCTAGTGTAGTTTCCCCTTCCCCGGAAGGTTTCGTTTCTCCTAAGGTTGATAGCTTAGATTCAGCTATTTTAGGTCCCCAGTCAGATCAGTTAAATAAATTACTGAGTGTTGACAAGCCCGAATTTGCCAAGTTGCAGTTAGACTGCCCAACTTTAAAATCATGCTGGCAAACTGCTGAGCTCCCGCTGGACCAGCAGGATGAAAACAAGCAGTTTTTCATCGAGAAAGGATTACTTTTCCGTAAGCCCTTTCGACCTTCTGGAAGACCGTTAATCAAGAAACAACTAGTGCTTCCGAAGGAGTGTAGAAATTTAGTCTTGAACACCGCTCATGCGAATGCATGGGCTGGGCATCTAGGCCGATCCAAGACGAAGGATAGAGTGTTGACTAATTTTTACTGGCCACATTGTTTTACTGACATTGACAATTTTGTATCCACCTGTTTAACCTGCCAGAAAAATGGTAAATCTGGGCAGAAGTTTGTTGCCCCTATGGTGCTAGTGCCCATGGATGACGAGCCGTTTAACCGATACGTAATCGATATCGTAGGCCCCATCAAGCCTGCTAGTAAGGCTGGTTACAAGTATATCTTGTCTTTACTCGATCCGGCAACAAAGTTTCCCGAGGCCGTGCCCCTCAAAGAGGCCAACAGCCAGAGCGTTGTAGATGCGCTCCTCCTTGTGTTTTCTAGGTTAGGCTTTCCAGCCGAGCTCCAGAGCGACCTAGGCTCTTGTTTCATATCGGAACTTACAACTCTTTTCTTAGAAAAGTGCGGTATAAAGTGCGTTAATTCAAGTGTAAACCACCCGCAATCTAACAGCGTGGAACGTTTCCACAGGACGCTCAAGGCGGTGCTGAGAGCTGTCTGTTATGAGCATCCCCACGATTGGGAGAGGTGCCTGCCAGGGGCAATGTTTGCCCTGAGAACTGCTCCACATGAGAGCACTGGCTTCACTCCAGCCGAGTTAGTCTACGGACGCAACCTCAAAGGCCCACTGGAGTTGGTGAAAAGCCATTGGATTGAACCCGACGTTCACCCCTCAGTTTTAGAATACATCTTGGACTTGCTCCAGAGATTCCAGTATTCTCGTGAGCTCTCTCAGGAGAACATCACTCGTAGTCAACAAAAAAATAAATCTTATTACGACCTTAAGGCAGTTGAACGTAAGTTCAAAATCGGGGACAAGGTTCTAGTCCTTAAACCCGCCCGCACCAATAAGTTAGATATTTATTGGGATGGACCCTGTGAAGTGTTGAAACGATTATCAGATACTAATTATCTTGTAAAAAAGTCGTTCGGTTTACAAAAGGAAACCATATATCATGTAAACCTTCTCAAACCCTATCTGCCTAGGGAGGGGTCAAGTAATCATTCTTATAATGACGAACGTGAGCTACCTCACACCGACCATGTTTGGACAGGTCAGCCTGGAGATGGCCACCTTACTGCTAAGGCCGCCATGCGTCTTTTCAAAAAGACAGGCAATTTAACGAAATTGCAGAAGAACGACCTCCTTGAGGTGTTCGAAGAAGTAGACGGTGTTTTCTCTACTTTACCAGGACGCACTGATCTTGTCACACACGACGTTGAATTAGTCGACTCCAAAGTCAAACCCTGTAAGTATTATCGCCACGCGAAATTCGAAAGGGATTTGATCGTCAC
>JAHWFP010077820.1:9761-22717 GCA_023313725.1 Lithobius niger
CTGTAGTGAAGCCAAATTCTCGGCATTTGGCTTTACTACAGTGCAGCCAGCATGTTCAGAGTTAGCTTTTAAACATCATCGTTGCTATTTTATTTATTATCCGATTTTGAATCTATTTTTTTTTTGTTTTTGTTGGTCATATTATGTCCTTGCGTCCAACTTTCTAATTTACTCTTTTGCCGTATCGTATCTCGTTTGGAAGATAGTACGAGGATGATCTTGAAGTATTACTTCAAGGTCATTCCTTTTTTCTCGTATAAACGTCCTCCATGATACCCATCATTACATTTCTATCATTATTATTCTCTCATTAGCCATTCACTGGATATTGGCTCGTAACATTTTAGTTGGATCACCCTGTATACTACATTGTCGAGATTCGTGTCAGAAATTCAGGGTGTACTTATTCACTGAATTTCTTGTTGTTGACTCCGGTTATTTTCCCCTAATTACTTCTTCGAACTGGCTGGCTGTCAGCACCGCTTTCATTGCTTGACCATTTGCAGTTGCACAAAAGAACAAAAATTATTTATCAAATTACTAAACATAGTCTGGTGCCACAGCATTGATTTGGTGATGTGTACCCGTGACTTTGTAATGGCTTTGGAAGAATGGCTCCTTCTTTGTGGGCAGTTGGGTACGGTGAAATCCCGTTTGACAGACTCGTAGATCACAAACATTTCACCGACACGGTTGAAGAAATCTGCGAAACGAATTAAAGTACTGAATTAACAGCGCGGCTAAAGTAGGGAAAGCCATGCACAATGGGGGAAGGGGAAGTACGTGCCGCCAACTAAATTTGTTTCAATTGTACAAATAAAATGAATTGGCTTGCTTAGTGCCGTGGGATATATCCATTACCTGTGAATTTCTTGCATTACATTCTCGTAATGCTGCATTATATACAAAAGTTTTAACGTTGTTTGGATCCGGCCAGCTTGGCAACCCAAGTGCGCATGCGACTGGTACCTTCGCCGTCTCATCGACGGGACTGCCACTCACCACTACGCTTGGATTTGGTGCCTGAACGGGCAGTTGCCGGAGTCAGCTGAGCCATCGTCTTGTCTGATCTTGCTATCCCTTTCGCCCGGCAACGACTGGCATCCTCGCTGTCTCATAGACGGAAACTGCTGTTCACCACCACATTTGGATTCGGTGGCTGAGCGTACAGTCGCCGGAGGCAGTGGAACCACCATCTCGTCCGATCTTGCTATTCCTTTCGCCGGGCGACGACTGGTCTTCTCGCCGACCCTTCGTTACTGCCGGTCATCACCACGCCTGGTTTCGGTGGACGAGCGGGCAACTATCGCATGGAAAGAACAAGATATTGCAGCTCCCTCCCTGTAGCTTCCCAGGGTAGATTGGATACTGCCTTTTCAACGGTACATGACTGCAGAATTGATGCAGCTGACACTGTGGCTTCCAGTCTGTCAAGCATTTCCGTCATCGCATGCGCGCACTCCTCATATTAAAAGAGCGTGCTATGAGAGCTCCACGTCTTTTGTTCTCTAGCGGCCATGTTGTCATGGTCGCGTCACCCTTCCTTTTCTTTTTTCCTTTCGCTGCAACAGCGTTACTCTAGCCTTTTTCGCTTGAATCTTTCAGCCGACTGCACTTCGTCAAACTTTTTGCCGGCGACTACTATGAACCCTTCACCGCCTGTTTCACCTTTCGTCCCATCAAAAGTTGCAACCTTTCGATCCTGTTTGTCGCTCCTGGCATCTTATGTTCTCTATTGGCCATGTTGACATGGTCGCGTCGTCCTTCCTTTCGTTTTTTCCTTTCACCGCAACTGCATTACTCAAGCCCTTTTTGCTTGAACCCTTCAGCCAACTGCTCTTCGTCGAACCTTTTTGCCAGCGACTGCTGAGAACCCTTCACCGCCTGTTGCTCTTTTCGTCCCCTCAAGACTTTCTGCCTTTCGCTCCTGTTTGTCACAACGGGACAACAACGCGGGAAGCCCCTGAAGCGCTTTTTGCTTCCTTCAGCATATAATTCTTCGTCATTTGTTTTGTCATGGACCATTCATGACATCGCCGAATGTCGGGGAACCTTTTCGCCGATGCCTTTGCTGTTGCACGCCATTGTCTTATCCGTCCAACCTGATTTTCTCTGGAGAGTTGTGTCACATTTGTCGGCTCCTTGTGGGGCTCCGCAGCATCCCTACCACCGTCTCGTCCGACCATACTATCTTTTTCGCCGGATAACGACATATCTTTGCCGTCTCATCGACGGATGCTGACGCTCACCACTACTCTTGGATTCGGTGGCAGAGCGGTCAGTCACCGGAGGCAGCCGAACCATCGTCTCGTCCGACCTTGCTATCCTTTTGCTGGACAACGACTGGTCTTCTCGCTGACCCCTCAATGGTACTGCCACTCACCACCACCCCTGGTTTCGGTGGATGAGCGGGCAGCCACCGCATGGAAAGAATAAGTCATCGCGTCTCCCTTCCTGTCGTTTCCGCGGGTCGATCCACAATTTTTCTCCTGTTGGCCACTGTCTTTTCACCAGTTATGTGCAGATAGGCACTGCTGTCGACTAAGCACCCACCAGTCAGGCGTTTCGCCTTCCCCCACTGAAGTAATCAAGACATCGTGGCTCCCTCCTTGTCGTTTCCTATGGTCGATCAAGTTCTCGCTGCTTGCTGCCGTCTTTCACCAACTACATGACGTCTGACACACTCGACCTCTGACAGCTGACCAACCGGTATATTTTTGTCCCAACGCCGACGCCTGCTCGATGAGAGACGCATCTCCTACTTAATCAAATCATTTGAAATGGAATGACCTACAACCCGCCGCATGTTCCTTTGAATGGGACCTATCCATTTTCCTTCAATCACTGATGAAGCTACCTCACGACCAATGCAAAACTGTCCCATGAACATTTGCTCTCGGAAGATAGTATTCCTTATAACCGTTGCAGCAAGCCTCAGATGCAGCGAAATTCAAGCCTTAATGGCAGACCCAGCCTTCTCCGTCTTTACACCAGATAACTCATCTGTAGCTCTAACACCAAGAAACTATTTCAGGGCAGAAACTCAAAAACTCTGTGAACCAACCAAACAAATCGTCATCCCATCCCTATCAAAAATCACAAGGGATGAACCTGAACGTCTTTTATGTCCAGTACGAGCACTTCGTCACTACGCTACATCGCAAGGCCTGATAACAACGAGATTTGCAAGGGCAGAAATCAACTGTTCCTACCTTTTAACAGAGGCTTCAGCAAAACTTCAACAGGCACCATCGCACAGTGGATAAGAGAAATCATCCCAAGTGCATACGAAGATCAAAACGTTAATTGCACTGACAACGACATCAGAGTGACGGCAAACAAATTGAGGGCAATCTCCACATCATGGGCATTCCACAACTTCATTCCAGCTCCGGACATCCTGGCAGCAGCATCATGGCGAAGCACTTCCGTCTTCACCTTACACTACTTCAGGGCGATGAAGAAACAAGCCAATGGATTACATCATCTGGGCCCCATCGTAGCAGCCTGATGTGTCATCCAACCCCCTTAATCACTAGAAAACAGTAGCAAGTCCACCATCAAGACAGAAGCAAGACCCTCATCTCTAAACAAACGGCCCTTTTCAGGGCCACTACAATATTTGCCAAAAGAGATCCAAATTCAATCGTTTTCATTTTTTCTGAATAAAGTGTGAAGTTCGTTAAACTTTTTGGGGGAAGCCAGCTCGTAACCCTAGGGCACCTGTCAAGGCGGTGCCTGCCACCTAACTTTGACGAGGTCTATCTGTTAATGCAAAAATTCACTGGTTATGCATTTTTTACAACGGCAACAAGAAACAAAATTTTGCCAGCCCTTCAGTTCGGGCCGGCTGAAAATAGTTTTTTTTTTTTTTTTTTGCCTATAGGAAAACATACATAACCAAACCAGCCCTACCTCCCCTCTTGAGTCACCGCCTGACAATAATCAAGAAAAAAAAATGATGACCTGCCTTTCACGCATGTGCAGTTGGGTTACGCAGCTGGCGGTTACATGGAACCGAAAAACCTCCAGGGAAATGCAGCATTGCGAGGAACAAATCACCAGAATAGCATAAAATTGCTACGGAGTTTAGGGTTGGTGTATGTTAGAACCATGAACAATTTCAAAGTTATAAGTGTTATCACAGAAGAACAGGAGCAAGAAAATGCTAAGTGTTTGTCCTTAGAAAATCGTAGGGCAGTAACCTACCTTCTTTTGTATAAGAGATTAAACAGGGCGGAAAGCCGACGGCTCAACAAGAACTACAGATCCAAACCTATTTGCGTTGCTTTTTTTACTTAAATGTCAGACTGCCTTTATAGGGGAATCGAACCTACGACCGTTGAAACCAAAGGCCGAGGTCCTACCACTGAGCCATATTGGTTTCAAAGGTCGTGGGTTCGTTTCCCCGCTCAAGCAGTCCGAGATTTAAGTCCAAAAGGCAATGTAAAGGTTTGCATCTGTATTTATGTTTGTTTAAAAGGAGAACCCTCCCATTTCACTTATGCTTTCTTTCCTATAGATTTTAAAAAGCTCTACACCACGAGCCAGAGCTGTTTGCCATGACGTCATCATGAGTCAGACGCCGGCAAACAACCGTGGCACATGGTTTAACCAAAACTTAATAATATACTCACATTTCCTTGTTTTCATCCGTTGGGATGGTCTGCTGAATATCTCTTCGTAATCTAAAGATATTGACAATAACGAGAACGCAGAATATGGCATTAACAAGAGAGATAATGGTGAGACATACGATCATGAAGATCACCTGGACAACATTACGATACGTCGGACCAAAAGACCGCCATTTTTCATCGCCGGCAATTGGGAGTTCCGCAAGTAGCAGAGAGGTTCCTATCAAAAGAATGGGTAGACCCCATGCATATAGGTTTTGGCACAAAATTCTGCGGTAAGACGGTGCAGTGGGTTGCGAACTAAGCAGAAATCGATTCGGCTGAAAGGTGCGCCATGTTTCGTACGAAATCACGTTGAGCCAACAATAGGCTGCACGGATGGCGTAGAAGGCAATAGTCGTAATTTCCCCATGATTGGAGAAGTTGCCAAACCGAATTAGCATGCAAACTTGGAAAATGGAAAGACTTAATTTGTGGAAAATTATGGGCCAAATTCTTGCACCACGAATTTCACACACCACCCTTAAATGTATAGCTATAGATAACCACAGGAATAACACAGATGCTCCACGTATATACACATTGCACACATTATCCAAGTAGCCCATTTCTGGCTGCAAAATGTCAGGAATGCACACACATACCACCGTTCCATTTTGAACTAGCTTGAACTCACTTGATGTATATGTCTTATTATGCAATTCACTGAACAATTCATTGTAGGTCTGATTGAAAGTGAATTCGCCAGCCGTAAGACGCCACTTAACGCACGATATGAAAGGAACGGTGTACCGATATGTCGAGATGATGCCGTCTTCGTAAAAGGATTTGTCCGCCATCGTAAACACGTCACAATTATTAGGAAAACACTAGAATACTTAAAGGAATATGTTTCCTATGAATTCCTCTTTACTGCTAAACTGAGGTGTGTGTAGTGGTACTATTGTGTACGCGGTTTATCTTGAGTACTGCAGGTAATGTAAGAATTTTTATGAGCGGCTACGTTTTCCTGGAGGGGGCGGCATTAATCGACGGCCGCCATTGTTTTTGTAACCATCTCGGATATCAACAGCGCACTCTGCTACCAAAAACATACAATTGAATATCTGTGTCGTTCTGGGGCGAACTCAAGATAGGCCGCGGACACTATAGATAGAATGTCTTAGAGAGTTTACTACCTCTATGAGACGGCCAGATGTGTGCACAACGTCATCTAGGCTAATTTTAGGTCTTTGTTTCAATACGTGCTTAAATTCTCACACCGTGCCAAAGAAATGATTGAAAAAAAATCAACAAACAGAAGATAGGTAGTTCATAAGTTACTCTATCTAAGAATCAAACAGTGTAGATGGCGTGACACACGCATGCGTCGTTTGATAGTTTCAGTTTCGATTGTAGGTAACTCACCTACTGTTAGCACAGCTTAATAAAATACACACTGCTCACAAAGAATAGCCACAAGCACTCCTCGTTTCTATTTTCGCCTCTATTATTGTGCTTGCCTAATCGTGAGTGCACATCACTAGCCGAAAGCAAAATAACTGGATTGGGATCGGTTGAAGTTGCGTGGTGCAACTAATTGAACTACACCAGTGCTCCAGTCGCACAACTATACGCTAGTTTGAAATTTCAACATGGCGCCAATTCAGGCTCTGCGATGCAGGAAGATGCTCTCACGATGAGGGATTAAAGGCCACTTGGAAAATTGTTCCTTTAACAGGATTTCTTCGTCATACTGTCGTGGTAAGATACGACGAAATTTAACCAAACGAAGTCACAGACGTATAAGCACAACAAATATTACCATGGCAACGATACTTTTACCATCTCGTACAGTCTGATGAAATTGCTACTCGGTCTCTGTTCGCGGTGCAGTAGGAGGAGACTAGAGAATGCTTGGAACAGTGCCTTGGACAAAACACGGACCTACTTCCTCATTAAACTTGGGCCTAACTGAAAAACTTAGATGCAGTCGGGGTGTACTTTATGCTTCAGTGCCGCTAAAATTCGCTATTATATGGAAGCAGTTATTCGAGAGCGTAAAATCTTACAGCCTTCTCAGTAACTTTCACACAAATAAACACGGAATAGTGAGCTGCCAATTGTAATTTTCATTAGTTTCAATTTTCGAAGCACTCTGTTTTGTTCTTGATCCTGTGTCCTCTCCAACAGGTTTATCGTTCTCACAATGACATATCAACTTTCCTGTGTCGTCGTGTGGCGAAGGAAGGAAACTACGAGGTATAGGGAAAATATGGGCCTGTAAGGCACGTCCTGCACTGTAACCTGTCGCTTGGAAGCAAATTGCATTCTTCGAATGTCAAGGTTACAGTCTTGGTTTGTATAGCACAACTATACTCCTAATCGAGGGAAAGGTTGGACTGATATCAATCGTCACGATGATTTGCGGTCATAACGGAATTCCCATTTTTACAATGCAGTCTTCCTCCTGTATCATATCACATTTTCGTTCAAGCGTGCAGAATATGTTATTGAACGCTTGTTTGTAATCATTACCTAGCATGTTAATCGTTTACAGCTTGGTACGGCAAATAATGGATGAAAAGCCACCAGAACAAAATAAACCAACACATGAATATCGACTGGCGCATCCGGGTATTAAGAATAAAAACGTACGATGTTTGTGCGTGTTTGTACCTCTACTTGTCCGGGTCTAAATCACCTACAAGCATGAGAATGAGACCAAATGAAAGATAATTAAATTACGCTTTAAACAGCCCAATTTTTCCTGGAGGGGAGGTCAAAATTGGTTTGTATTGCCTAAAAGAAAATATACACTACCTGTAAATTTATTTGCATTCAGTTCCTGAGGGTAAACAGCACTCAGGCAGGAACTGTATGCAAATAAATTCACAGGTGGTGGATATTTTCACGCTGGCAACTAGAATTGCCTTTTTTCAGAGCTGTAACTTAATTTTTTAACCCTCAAATGCGCGACAAACTGCTGTGAAAATTGTTTCATGATGATAAAGTTCGATCAAACATTTACTCTACAGGCTTAGTAATCAGAAAAAACGTTGGTTGCAAAAAAAAATCTAAAAGGCCGACATATTTTACTTCATACTATACTAAATCTCCACTTAACTTCTTACTGGAGGAATAGATACAAAGGTTTTTAGTCTTCTAAAAGACTGTTGCCACGACTGTGTCCGTCATCCGTCCGTCGCTTTTATTCAACTTTGGAAAGGTACCATATACAATCGACACCGGTTCACCGTTAGTTTCAGTGACCAAAATTATTTAAAAAACACGGAAATTAAACAAGATTGCTTCCTTATTGCTAATATGCTTTTTCGACGTAACTAAATGAAAAAATAACATTTGATAGTCGTGTATAAACCCTAAGGATAACGCGTAACAATAAAAACAAAAGGCTTTCGTTAACGACACGCATTTAAAATAGTACCGCCGCCATGGTGCATCGATGAGCAGGCGTCCTATTCTCGAATCAAATCCTCCGTTATCTGCTACTTACGAAATTAAAACGTAACGTTAAAAAAAATTAGGCCTAAAAACTGAAAATTAGGCCTAAAATCACGTTACCACGGCCACGTCAAGTTGCTAACGAGTTGCTAGCTTCATCAACAACACTTATTCTGATGACGTCACTCCCTTCCATCTTTCCCATCACTTTGGTCGCTAAGGTATACATAACATGTATATGTGGCGTTCGGCGAACACTGCATCTGTATGCTGGGAACCGCTAAATCTGTATGCTGCTACTTACTAAATTAAAACGGCAGGTAAAAAAATAAGCCTAAAGCTGACAATTACGCCTGAAATCTAAAATAGGCCTAAAACCTAACACATTTAGTCCAGATGAATTTAAAATGAGTGTTTATCTAGGAAGACTGTATTGTAACATGGATCGCTCTTGCAGTGCGTAATAGAGGTTTGTGCCTCAGTATACAGAAGACCGGTTGTGACTAGTTAGTCGCTACAGCCGCTTGTTTACAAATTATTTTCGCTTCTTCGTATCGTAGCCACACGCGCTCAGCTGTTCCAATACTGGTGAATATTTTCCTGACATCTGATACTCTGTTGCCCTTGAGTAAACACGTTGGACGCCTTCAGACCTTTTTTACTCAATATATAGTGACGTGCCGTGTATAGGAGAGAAAAGGAAAATGTCATCCACTGCTGGTGTTTATCTGCTTGTGTGTTTGTCAATCTATACACGATAACTTTTGAACCAATTAGCCGACTCATTTCAAATTTTTTGCATGCATTTTGGGCCCTACTTGTGGAGTTAAGTTCGTTAATCAATAAAATTAGGCAGGACGTTTCAGGGATTGTAACTTTCAAATAACAAGGTGATGAGACATGGTGATGGCTCAACAGTAGCCACAATCATTGTTCAGGGAAATTCAGCACCCTAAAATGATTAATGTACAATTTAGTACATTAACACATACAGGATGGTCCACAAAAAATCCACCCGACTTTATCTAAGTCCAACTTTTCTAGCTAGCACCCCTCAGAACAGGAAAGGACAGAATCTTCCTGTTTCATTAAATTTAATTTCTGTCCTCTCCTGGTTCTGAGGGGTGCTAACTAGAAAAGTTGGACTTAGAAAATGTTGAGTCGTCAGTTTTTTTGTGGAACACCCAGTATAAAATGAATCAGTATCTGAAAGCATGGCTCGTCACATCTTGTGGTAAATCGTTGAAGAATATTATTGGACAAATTCAACGTCTACACCCACCGTACGTGCCGTTACGGATTTTATTTTTGTATTTGTCTTGGCTGCTGCGTTTTTAAATTGATTTTATTGTTTAAAAATGGTAGGAATAAATTACGCTTTAACTTAATTTTTCGTACCGTTTTTTTGAAAGGACGTGCCATCTCCTACTTTTGAATAACCCACAGGTAATTCGTTTATAACATTTTTGTAGGTTTGGCAGGAGTGTAACAAAATCTGCTCTACCAGTGAATAGCAACGTGACAGAAAAAATTGTGGAAGCAGTTAATTTAAAGGTACTTCCATGTTGACTTTCCTGTGTGATTCAATGTTGCAACATTATATGAATTTTTTCTATTTCTTCCCGATCGTGTCATTCAGGTTTTGCTGCAGTCACTCAAAACTATGGCAATGATGTAAAGCTATTTATGCATAGAACGCAGGAAAAGATTGGGAGGGTATGGCTAATTCAGGTCAATTCCGTACAAAATTCAATTTATCTGTTTTCTTAAAAGTTCCACTAAATTTGTCAAAACAACACACAGTATTCAAAATTTGTAAAAGATTTTCTAATCATTTAAATTAAATACAGAAATACAATAAGTAAGATTTACAAAATAAATGAATAAGAATCCAGATAATTATCAAGAGTTAGTGGGGCGTCTAGAAATATATTTTAGAATCCTCAAATAAGTTTCTGTGATGGTATGGTATATCTTAATAAAAACATTTTATCCCGTGGAAAAAGAGACACAGGAGGAACAGAACAGGGACGAATCCGCTTATATTCTCCCCACAATTACAAGGAAAAGTTAACACTTAAAAATGCTTTAAAAAATGCTCAAAATTCTGAAAAATGCTTAAAATACTAAAAAATACGTAAAAATGCTTTAATATGTTTAAAATGCTTAAAACGCTTAAAATGCTTTAAAAAGCAAAAACTTATTTGGTCCACAGGCAAGCAAACATCAAATTAAAATTTAGCACAAGCCTGGAATGCTGGAACATTGTTATTTTGTACATGTGGTTGAAATCCAGTGTAGTTCGTCCATGCAAAATAGAAACTGTAAGATGTAGGTCAGCTCAGTTCTAGAGAATCAAGGTTCACCTTCCCCAAGCGGACTCGATAAGGCATACAATAAAAACCTGGTAAGGCTTTAGTGAAGTTCTTTGGAAACTCTCTAAACGCTCAATATCTCCAGAAAGCTGCGGGGACCAAACTTGAGATGGATTTTCCAAATTGGGTCTAACGTAAAGTTTGTAAGCCCATATAATGGTAGTTAGGCATATATCCCCAACGTAAAAAATCTTTTAATAATTGCTCCTCTTTGGCTAGCTTTGCAAACAATATGATCAATACTTGATGCTGGCTTTATGATCTGAACTGACCTAAACGCCGAAGGCCACAAAACGTTCTCACAACTTGGTAGTTCAGTACCATAGAAACTGTACTTCTTTTCGGGGTTTTTTCCCTACTAAGTTATGGCAGTTGCATTTCTGCACAGAAATTGGTGTACAAAGTAAGCTGGCGTACAAAATCACTGCAAGCACATTTCAAATGACATGAATCATAAAACAATCAAGTGACAATGGCACATGACAAAAACTCCTAACGCTAGAAAAAATACTTCTACAACGAGTACAGTTAACTTTCTCAATAAGAAATTTCAAAAATACATGAAAACAATCGCTATATGTATTTAGCTTAAGCCAGAGTACAAGACAAGGGACAGTAATTGGGCAATGCAGTCATTGTACCAACTAATCCAAAGGCAGGAAATTAACGCGACTGGGAGGAGGGGGCGGAAGTTTGAGGCCTAATGGCACGTCGACAACTAGGTCATTAGCGCCAACCTCAGTCACAGTGTAGATGATCTACCCAAGATGATCTTATACATCTGTATCTCCTGCAAAAATGTTAAAACCCTAGACAGGAGAACAGAACTCACTGCCCATTTGATGTGCTAGCGCTAAGCCTCATGGGAGATGGAAATGGCGACGAACGTCATCAAGATGGTGGCATTCCACAAGTTTATGATGGATCGCAAATGGCCGGTGCAATAATGGCATTCAGAAGGAAATTCTCCCCACAAAAGGAAACAATGCGACAGGGCGAGCATTATCATTTTTTACGCAGTTTCAGTGGAAAAGGGAAAACAAGTTCATTCTTTGCACAGTAGCCATGAATAAATGCGAGCGTGTTCATTCTTTGTACGGTTCCAGTGAAAATGGGCGAGTTCCCGGCAAGATAAAAGGTAATGTTGATTAGCAGAAACAATGAGTAACAATGAAATTTCTGTAAACTAGCTTTACCCCCGGCATAACATATGCCGGCCTAGCTGGTTCCGACATGTGCGAGTAAAATACATTTCTGGTCAGCTGCCCAAATTGAACAGAGCCGCTGTGGTCCCTCCCGTTTCTTCCCCGAAACCCCTCTACCCAAATTCACCCATTGTGTGGTGCGATTTTCCGCCCGGAGCCACTGTCTCCCCCCCCCCCCTGCATTTCCACTATTGTGTTGTCCGACCACCCCCATCCCTGCCAACCCCTTTCTTGGAACCCCTGGTGTTTTTTGGTCTTCTTATTTTATGTAAGTAATTCAAGGGATGCACAAAGCAAGCCTTTATTAGATTGAAAAAAGTTTTTTGTTTGATGTGCTAATAAAATTAGGCACCCCTACAGTATATGCCTACATTTTATAGGCCTACGTTCATAGGTCTATTTTTCAGTATTTTATGAATCTCCCTGTTTATATAGATGTATAGATTGGCGCATGGCAAACTCTTTATTCGCTCATCATATTTACTTATGATACACTTCGTTATATTCCATCCAATAGCCTGTAAATAAAATAAATCAACTCTGCCCTTAACTGGAACCAGCATGCACCATTGACTCGCCATGATTTTAGTTTGGATACAAATTTGTAGTTCATGCTCAGCAAAATTAATATAACATAACACACAGCATAAGAAAATAAAAACTTGACATAAAACAAGTGACGGGCGTAATCATCGATTCTTAGGACCCCCACGCACTGGGCGGCCAGGTCGTGCGCCACTGCTCGTCGCGGCCAAAAGACAAGGGGACATGCCGCGCGGCCACGTCCGTTTTTCATTGGTAATTCTCGATCACGTGGTGAAAAATGGTGAGCAAGTATGGTCGCCCTGTGGTCGCCTGCACGCCGCCCAGGAACCCAGTGGCCTCTACGACTGACTGGCCGCAGCGGGCAAGTGCACGGTGCTACATATGCCGTAAGCATTCTTGTTGGCCGCAGCGACCTGGTCGCTTAGTGCGCGGGGTCCCTAAAGCACACACCCAATAAACCCAAAAAAAAATTCCATAAATGCCACAAGTTAAAAAAAAACTTTGGTCATCATCGTACCTGGAATTGAATGTGTTCAGGGAAAGAGCAGTGGTAACGTGGTGTGGTAGAATATTCCATGGAGTCTGTGGTTGAAGATGCAGTGACGAGTGTTCAGCTTGGGGAGAGTTTCACGTAACCTCTGTGAACTGCCATTGGTCACTTTTCAGGCAAACGTGAAAACGTCAGATAGATTAACGTAAGTAACTATCAGGTTGCTTGGTAGGCAGGTGTGAAGTCAATATTCGCTTGG
>JAHWFP010077820.1:22817-54359 GCA_023313725.1 Lithobius niger
ATGAAGTCAATATTCGCTTGGTAGGTAGGTATGAGGTCAATATTCGCTTGGTAGGCAGGTATGAGGTAAATATTCGCTTGGTAGGCAGGTGTGAAGTCAATATTCGCTTGGTAGGCATGTATGAAGTCAATATTCGCTTGGTAGGCAGGTATGAAGTCAAGATTCGCTTGGTAGGCAGGTGTGAAGTCAATATTCGCTTGGTAGGTAGGTATGATGTCAATATTCGCTTGGTAGGCAGGTATGAAGTCAATATTCACTTGGTAGGCAGGTATGAGGTCAATATTCGCTTGGTAGGCAGGTATGAAGTCAGTATTCGCTTGGTAGGCAGGTATGAGGTAAATATTCGCTTGGTAGGCAGGTATGAAGTCAATATTCGCTTGGTAGGTAGGTATGAGGTCAATATTCGCTTGGTAGGAAGGTATAAAGTCAATATTCGATTGGTAGGCAGGTATGAAGTCAATATTCGCTTGGTAGGTAGGTATGAGGTCAATAGAGGTAACAGTCAATATATGCAGTTGCTGGACACGATGGTTGTAAGGCAGGTGATGCATATAGGCTTGCATAACTTTGCGTTCTTCATACAATGTAACAGGATCATAAAAATGAAAAACTTCACCTTCATAACGGAAATATAAAAATGTCCGGAGAATAGAAATACATTATTTCATGTAAGTACACCATTTACGTATCATTTTCTCTGTAGGCTGGACGATGCTATGGAATAAGTGCGAACCATTTTTTTCTTAAATTCTTTATAGACGCCATTATTGCAGCAATATATCAGAAAGAGCCAAATGCCTTGAGCGTTTGACACCCAATCGAAGATGAGCCAATACGGGGAAAAGAAGAAATAATGCAAATAAATCATTTGGAGGTAGTAGAGGAAGAAGAAAAGATCAGAGATCACCACCAACTTGACGTACACCATCATCCTGGAAAAAGAAAAAAAAACAATGATTTACAAGAGTGAGCACCCAGTGCCCTCTATATCATCCTAGATTATGGAGGAATAAAGAAGGCATACAAAAATTTTAATTATTAACGGAAGATATATATATTTTTAAAGTGGTATGTAACGTACAATGCGCATTTCTTTCATGTTTACCTTAAAGAGGACCCACATTACCAGGAACAAAAACGATCAAAAAATTTATCTGCAGTGATTTTAATATTTTAAGAATTTAAATATGGTATTTTACACTTGACTTTTAAATTGGTGGACAGATAGCCCTTAATAATCCTTTAAATCGTAGCCCTTAAATAGCATTTAACCCCTTCAGTCCCGAATTAAGTCTGGTTACCTTTTTTTTAGGTAGGTGGCGGGATTCGAACTGGCTTTCCCTGGTTGTAGACGAGGACGGTTCCCACTGGGTTGTTGCCGCTCGCTTTGCTCGGATTCCCTGAGACCCCTCACAAATTTAACGGTGAGTGTAGGGGTTTACTTTTCCGCTTGTCTAGCAGCTTGCCTTCTTTTGGGAAATTGAGATTGAAAGGTTAAATAACCTTTAAAAAAACGCTGCCTATGGCGCTTTGTTTATCGTAAGTAGTTTCAGAAAATAATGATCTTTTAAATGGAGATAAACGAACCAGCAGTGAGAATATACAAACAAACACCAGGATGATACGATAGTTGTTTGTTAATAACGTTTTTATAATTTTTTTAATACATATTTCGGGGCGAAATTCAAATTGGAACGTTAGTCTTAGAAATTGATGTGCAATTCTTGGTGAAAGGTTGAGTGATAATCATACATTTTTGTTTTGGTTAGAAATTTGGTTAAATTTGTTAACCCCAAAAAATGTTTAAGGGATAGAAATACTGAATCGGGAATGTACACAATCGTGCAATTTTTTTTGCAGTACTATGTGTTTAAAAAAAAAACATCTACTTGACGGGGCAAAAACTAGGTCCCATGGCACAATGTGAGCTTTATGAGGAGGCCCTGGGGAACCCAATCAACGCGTGCGATAACAGCGCTGTGGTCGATGTCCTCGTCTCCAAACCAAGCGAATGCCAACCGACCTACTTTAACCAACAATAATGAAGTGAGTGCGGGTCTTACATACACGGCTAACTTCACTAGATTTTTATTTTTTATAATATTTTAAAATTTCCACCGGAATAAATAAAAAGCTAAGGAACCTGTCATTATTTATCGCTGAGGGGGGGGGGGGGCGGCAAGGACAGCACTTGAGGGGGTCATGCATTTTTTGAACCCTCTCGAGGGGGTTCATACATTTTTCAGGTCCCGTCAAGGAGGGGGAGGGGCAAAAACACACTGACCAACTGGTAGAAAAAGTCATTTTGGGACCTCAAAATGGCACTTTCAGCAGTCAAAATTTCCATAAAAGCCTCAGCTTCTGGAGGGCAAACCCCCTCCCCCCCCCTAGACCCTTCACGATGTGAATGTTTACAAGGTTTGATGCTATTATCACCATTACTGCAAGTATAGTTTTTACAAAGCGTTGGTATCTGGTTTCTTGGCTTCTTCTGTCTTTCAGGTGCTGACTATCTTACGGATTTCGGCACACAAGCAAACAGTGTGTTCATCGTACTTATTGTATGAATCTCGACAAGAGATGTGTGTATAAGGAACATTTTATAGAACATTTTTAACTCAACATGTCTTTTCATTAAAAAGGAGACACGTTTCCTTACAATTAATGGTAACTGTCGGTGTGGAGAACTACTTACTTAATTTGGTTACAGCACTAATCTTGGCTACAGGAATCATCTGCAAACAGTATCAATAGGTACACGAAAAGCGCATGGGGGGGGGGGCAAATATTTTTTTTCCCTTGGGTGGGGGGGGGCAAAATTTTTTCAGGGGTTCGAAAGGGCCCCAAAAAAAGGGGGAAAAAAAAAAAAAGTGTTAAAATTTGGATTTTTTTGTTCTCCCCCCCCCCCCCAACAATAATTTCAAGTTGATACATTTTTTTTTTCATTTAGTTGAGAAACAAGGAAATAGTGTAATAAAAAAATCCAAACAGGAGCGTGTATTAGTGAGTATCGCGATTTCGTTACGAAATTAGAAAAAAATCTGATGCTACATAAGACTATAGGTGACGTCTTTCTTCCTTTGAAAGGGGAAAGGCTTTGGGAGAATGGCTCAATCGTTGTGGGTAGTTGGGTACGGTGAATTCCCGTTTGACTGACTCGTATACATGACTGACTAGGTAGAATTAATCTGCGGAAAGAATTGAGGAAGAACGTTAATAACACGGCTATAGTACGTAGTTCCAGCCAGTTGGGACGGAAGCAAGCAAGTGCCGCCCAACGCCCACTAAGACTGGAAGTTAACAGTAAGTATCGTAAAAGTAGACAAATAATTAGAGGTTTGTTTCAATTGAACAAATTTAGATAATCGGCTTTTTTAACGCTTCAAATCATTAAAAATTTCTGGAAATTTGTTGTTTACAAGGCTCCGGGAATAATCTGAGAACCCTTCCTTCGCAGTTGGATTCTAGGACTGGCTGTAAATTCCAATTTTTTGTCTCCACCCTTCACCCCCCCCCCCCCCCCGCCAAACAAAATTTCTGGGTGTACCCCATTCCTTCTAGACGCCTCACATTAATCACTTTATCATTTAACATTAAAATGAGTAATTTACTCTGAGTCGTTTCTTCCCTGTGGCCCTAGCCTATAGTGTCATCATCTGCCTTTTGCAGTAATTGAATAAACTTGAACCACTGCCTTATTTTGCCTGACGTTTGTTTGTTGTGGCTCTTTAGCAGCACAATCTTTTTTTCCAATAGTTAAAGAAACTTTAACCAAAACCTAATTTTACCTGATATTTATTCTAAATGGCCCTTCAGCTGCGTCGTCTGATTAAATAATTAAATAATTAAATAAACGTAGGGCAAAACCTCAATTCGCCTGACGATTATTCAGTGTGGCTAAAGTGCGGTTTTGTAGCCACTTCTTCTATCTTTTGTATTAATTAAATATATTCCAGCAAGAGTCTCATTTTTCCTGACTTTTATTCTCTGTGGCACTTTAGCCGCATCATCTACCTTTGGCTTTAATTAAGTAAACGTCAGTAAACCTTATTTTGCCTAATGTTTGTTTTCTGCGGCTCTTGAACGGAACCACCTGCCACCTTAATTAAATAAGCGTCAGACAAAACCTAATTTTTCTTGACGTTTATTGTCTGTGGATGTTTTGGCAAATTTTTTCTTTTGGATTAATTAAATATATGTCAGCCAAAAAGACATTTACCCACCAGACAGAAACCCAAATGGGGTCGATAAGTCTTAAATAAATACGGATGCAAATCAATTTTCGTTGTCTTTGGGACAGAAATGACAAACTGCCTGAGCGGGGAATCGAGCCCACGACCTTAGAAACCAAAGACCGGAGTCCTACCGCTCAGATATACTGACACGGCCTGTCTGTCTGAAAATCAAGTTTGAATGTGAAACTTATAACCTTACTCAATGCTACGTAAACCAAAAAAAAAAAATGTTTTTAGCCATAAAAGGTCTCGGTTAACAAAAACAACTGTTGTAGCATTAAGGGTACGTGTTATACAGCACCAGAATACCTTAGAAACATTTTTTTTTTTTTGGGGGGGGGGATATTTTTAGAGTAGGTGTCCCCTTAAAAGGCTGGAACTAAACATTAATATCAACTCACATTTCTTTGTTGTCATCTTTTGGGATGGTGTGTTGAATTTCCCTTCGTATCCTAAAGATATTGACAATAACGAGAATGCAGAATACGGCATTGACTAGAGCGATACTGCCGAGACACGTGATCATAAATATCACCTGGACGATATTGCCATAGGTCGGACCCCAAACCCTCCATTTGTTTTCCCTGGCGAGTGGGAGGACCCCTAGTAGCAGAGAAGTTCCTATCAATACAAGGGGTAGGACCCAAGAGTATACATTTTGGCACACAATTCGGCGGTAAGACGGTGTAGTGGGTTGAGAATTGAGCATGAATCGCTTCGGCTGAAACGTGCGCCATGTTTCGTACGAAATCACGTTGAGCCAACAATAGGCTGCCCGGGCAGCGTAGAAGGCGATAGTTGTGATTACCCCATGATTGGAGTAGTTGCCAAAACGAATTATCATGCAAACGTAGAAACCGGAAAGACTTAATTTGTGGAAAATGACGGGCCAAACTGCTGAACCGCGAATTTCCCGCACCACCGATAAATGTACAGCTATAGATAACCACAAGAAAAACACCGTTGCTCCACGTATATACACGTTGCACACGTTATCCAAGAAGCCCATCTCTGGCTGTAAAATGTCAGGAATACACACATATGCCTCTGTTCCATTTTCAGCTGGTAAGAAGTCGCTTGAGTCGTATGTCATATTATGCAGTTCGCTGAACAATTTGTTATTGGTTTGATTGAAGGCGAATTCGTCAGCCGTAAGACGCCATTTAACGCATGATTTGAAATGCACAGTGTATTTCGAGATGGTTTCGTATTCGTAAACGGATTTGTCCGGCATCGTAAACACGTCACAATTACTAGTAAAAAAACTTGAAGCCTTAGAAACGTATGTATCACGCTGTACTGATTAGCTAGGGTGTCTACATTGGTAGAAAGTGTTGGTAAAGGCTATCACCACGTCGTCTAAACTAATTAGTTCCTTATTTTAAACAATATGTGCTTAAAATGTCAAACAATGTCACAGTAATCATTTAAAAAAAAATCAACAAACAGACGATTGGTTGGAAGTTATACTCCATCGTTATAACAATCAAACAGAGCGTCGTTGGAGTGGCACATACATGCGTCGTGTGATAAGTTTCAGTTTCGGGTGTAAGTAATGCACATGCTGTGTCTTTGAGCGTTATAGCACAGTGTACAAAAATGTTCACTACTGACAAAGATTAGCCATACACACTCGTCTTGTTTCTCTTTTCACCTGCAATTTTTGAGCTTGCCTACTGATAAATCCACATCGCTGGACGGAAAGAAAAATCATTGGCGATGAATCGATTGAAATTCCGTGGTGCAACGAACTGATCAACTCCAATGCTCTAATCGCACAGAAAAAAATAAGTTTGAAATCTCAACATGGCACTGATTCTGGCTCTGACGACTGAGAACGAAGCATTCGCAATGAGGAAAATTGCTCCATTAACAGGGTTTCTTCATTTTACTGTCGTGGAAAGACACAACTAGCAAAGTTAAACACAAATGAAGTAGCAAACGTATAAGCACAATAAATATTAACTGTGGTAACAATGATTTTACCGTCTTGTAGAAATGATGCAATTTCTACTGGGTCTCTGTTCGTGATGCAGACGGAGGTGTCCAGAGAGTGCTTGAACAGTAACTTGAACAAAACACGGTCCATCCCCTCGTTAGACACGTTCTGAACTAAACGTTCATGCTTCAGTGCTGTTAAAATTCGCGTTAAATGGTAGCAAATAATGCAGCCCTCTAACTAACTTTCACTCGAATGAAGACGGAACAGGAGCTGCAGTGTGTGTTTGCGTGACGTGCAGTTTTTGCAGCACTTTTCTTTGTTTTGACCATGTGGCCTGTCTAACAGGTTTATCGTTATCATAATTATTATAATGAGTTATCAACTTCTTGTGGCATCGCCTAAGTGAAAGGAGGAAAACTATACGAAATAAAGGAAACAGGCTGACCTACAACGCACCGGTATGGTAATGAAATCAGATTGCACCCATTCACTTTCAAGGTTACCACCTTGTATTCTATAATTAAGTACTCCTAATTCAAGAAACGGTTCGTCTGATATATCGCATTCGTCGCGAAGTCCTCTGAACGAAAAGGGAATTCCCATTTTCTTTAATACGAACTTCCTCCTGCTTTGTCTATAATGTTTTCGTTCAAGCGTTGAGTTACGTTAATGAGCAGTTTGTGTGTATACATTATGTAGCGTATTAATAATTTACAGCTTCGTTATACTGCAAGTAATGGTTCAAAGGCAACAGAACAAAAGAAACTATCACATGAATACTGACTGGCTCACCCAGGAATAATAAGAATAAATACGTTACGATGTGGATGAGTGAAGGCCAGATAAAAGGTAAACAAATTACACTTTAAATTAGGCCTACATCGACGTAGCTTGATATTTCATACTTCAAACACGCGAAATAATGTACTGGCATAAGGGCGGATTTATTCAACGGCAATTTTCTCGCTTTCCACCTTTAACTTGGTTAATTCTAAATCATCGGGCTGCTTCTCGCTTTTGCCGGAGAGTGCGGCTTTCGAGTTGTCTATACGTAGTAACCATGGCAGAAGCAGACCTTCTCCTCGTGCCTCGCGACACGACGTACGATGCGTGCAACATGACGGCTTCGATGTATGATACCAATAAAACAATTTTTCTGCAGTTTAAAGACGACGGAAAGATTCTGAATTCCCGCATTCGCTGGTTTGTCTTCGATTCGATAACCCCGAAATGTACGCCATGTTGGATTTTGAATTCTCGCTGCGAGTAGCTATTTATTCTAACGTTGTCTGATCACTGCTAGAAGCTGTTCTTTGTACGAGAATGGCTAATTTTAGAAATAGCGTAAAATGACAACAATGTTGTTCTAATGTTTAAAATAAATGTTGCACGTTGTTCTTTATTCGTGTTGTTGTTTACAATGCATTCAATTTGTTTTGTATTACCTCATTCATTTAGTAGAAATTGGAAACCAATCGTAAATAAATAACAGTTGACTAGCAAATAGCGTTCGGGGAGCGAGAAGGTCTGGTTGCGTAAATGCGCCCTAAGGTTGAGATGATATGAAAGATAAACAAATCACGCTTTAAATTAGGCCTATATTTCATCGCAGTAACTAGATATTTTGACTCGCAAATATACGCGAAAAAACGCTCTGGCACAAGAATTAAATTAACGTTTTGAATAGGCCTATGTTCGTAGCTATAACTTTATTTTGTTTTACTCTCACATACGTGAAACGTTCCTGTGGTACAAGGATAAGAGCAGATCGAAATGGAAGATAATTAAATCACGCTTTAAGTACGTCCATTTTCATAGTTATAACTCCATATTTTGACCCTCAAATACTCGAAAAAATGCTCTGAAAACTATTTCATGATGACAAATTTCAATCAGCAAGAGAAAGTAGGTTGTAAAAAAAACAACCTAAAAGGACGATATACGTATTTTTCAGAATACTTTAGTTGTACAAAACGACTTACAGATCGCAAAATTGGTTGGCTTCAGTTGGTTGGTTGCATGGAAAAAGTAGACTTGTGGGTTTATACCCCACAAACATTCGCATTTTAGAAGCTAAGCAAAGGTTAAAACAGGCCAAACAGCGAAAATCATACGCTAGAAATAACGTGGTAAAGCCACCTTTAGGCACTTACGTTTCGTCGTAATAACCCGGATTCGAACTGCCAACCCAATACGTCATGCCACTACGGCGAAACTCAAGTGCATAACGGTGACATGCTTCTAGTGGTTGATTTCGCGGTTTGGCTTGTTTTCCTTTATGTATAGTTTGCAGCGACTTGTGCATATTTATTCAATTCGGAAGCAGAGGTGCGCAGATTGAGCGAGCAACACGAGCTATTTCCTCATGTAGTAAACCTTTACAAAGCATTTCCCGCTTTGATCGCGCAGTCTTTCGATTGTTACTTCAGTCACCTTTGTAGGTACCTTATTCCGGAAGAATAGGAACACTAACATGCACAACATGGCCCTCATTCAGATTTGTTGAATCGAAAACAAACCATCAAATGCTGGAATTAAGAAATCAGTCAACTATTTAGTACTGCAGTAGGAATTATTTTTTTTCTTTTTTGTTATAAATCAACGACTGTCATGCAACGTGCATCACATTTCGTGTCATGAGTCACGAGGAGATAATCTCTGCCCGCATCGTTGCCATGGTAACTAGTCATAAACAACTCGAAATCCACATGCTCCGTTAAAAGAGAGAAGAGACCAGTGAATTTAGTATTAACTACGTCAAATCTAGTGAGCGAGGATATTTATGCTATGAGTTGTTGTGTAACTCGTCCAAAGAAGCGTACCTAATCCACCTCTGGCTTCTTGTGAGGTTGGGATCATACAAGGTCTTTATTTTTGTTTGCCATTGATAAATTTGACTGTAAGAAGAGTCCAGAACTGCATCGGCCCATTTTTTTTGTATGATCTAATGACCCCGACCGATCATGTGACCCGGATTGACCTGGTAAAAAATCGTTAATCCTAATTTGAGTAATTTTACAAAGCTACCTAGATTTACAAAGATAACAGTAACAACTATATTTCCAGTAAATTCAGCACCTCCGGCTGGTTTAAGTTAATCCAAAATTTCTTTTCAAAAAGTAGCACTTTTTTCAGTAAAAAAAATAGTATGTTTTTTAAGTAAAAAAATTGAAAAAGCATGATGTGTTTTGGATAAACTTTTGATGTTGAAAATAAAATTACGCTCTTCTTGTAATTTATGACATTTGCTGCGGTCGTGGGTTGCCCGTGATATCCGAATTCCCGGGTAAGGCGCTTAAACACGGTAATCCTGCCGAAAACTGGATTCGATCCGCTCTGGAAAGTCGCTTTCCCTGGTCTCCGTCATATCGTCAATGTTTTAATTAACTTCCTCGATTTTTTCTGGATAATTCCTGGATAATTCTTCTTGGATAATTCATCCTGGATAATTAAATTCCTGGATTCATTTCTAGATTATTTTGCTTTACTTGGAAAGGTATGTTTTACCCAGACGCTAGGGGTAAGATTGGAGAACAAAAGGACCCCCATAAAAGGAAAATCTGACGTTCTTGTGGGACAGTCCAAACTATTTCTCTGATTTTTTGTAATTTAGGTTTGTATAAAAACAAATTGTAAAAAAAATGTTTAGTCTTTGGGCTGTGTTCTTTTTTAAATTGAAGTATTTTAAAATCGTGCGGCACAACACAATACTCATTTTTGTTTGTTTTCTATAATCCCTCACACGTGCGGGGGTATTTATTTAGGCCAAGAAGCACGAATCACTTCAAAGCTTTTAGTGAACTGTTGTGTTGATTTGTGTATGCATACCCGGTCTTACTTCCAGCGACCTACATAATGAAAGAGCGACCTTCAGCGACCTCCAGCGACCTTCAAATGAAAGAGCTTGCTTTCCAACTCCTGTAAAGAATCGTAAAATTGCTAATAGTAGAAAAACGAAAAGCTCAGAACGATACTGAAAAATGGGGTTAAAACTGAAAGCTGCCATTACAAGGAGAGTGACTCAGAATATAGAACGATTACAGGGCCTCAGAACATAGCTATCGAAATAAAGATGGCCTGTTTCTTTATAAATATTAACAGTTTGGAATGAGTTAATGGTATGTTTTCAATACAAAACTCCAAGCTCTAAACGGTAAAATGACTAATTTATTCCGAAAACGTATGCCTCAGGACACAAGTTATTTGTTGAAATACGTAGTCGGTCACCAACAAAATAAACCGTGTTGGTTGTTAAGTCAAAAAAAGTGTTGATTACTTCGTTAAAATGAGTTGTTTATTATTATGTGCTTAAGTTCAGTAACCTACATACCAGCTATACTCAAGAATATCTACCAAAACAAAGATATACAACTGACGTAAAAAGATAACAAAGCACATTTATCAATTGATACACAAAAAACAATATACAAACAAAAAACTTATTCATTCCTTTTCGTAATGTTATTAAATAAAAAATATAAGGCCGGGGAAAAAAATAAGTTTGGTTCTCGGGCATTTCAAAGGTCGAAAAAGGATCTGGCCACCTCGCTTTTTATTTTATTATTTAATTTTCAAAATGCTATGAAAATGCTCAACATTTTTCTTTAACCTTTTAAGCAGTATGAACGTATATACACGTCCAAATAAAATCATCGCAAACACAGTAACAACGTATATATACATAGAAGCTTTGAAAGTAAACTATGGGTCGAAAAACGCAATTTTCCACCAAAATATCGAAATGCGAAACGCTGAAATTCCTGACATGTTGTGCATCGATTTCTGTTTAAAAAAAACGTTGTTACCAATATCTACAATTTTTATTAAAAGCACTTTAGTTTAGTTTAGACTCACCAAAAACTGCAAAAATGTCTTTCTCATTCTTTTTTCCTAAGTTAAAAAGCAGAAAATTGGTCATTTTTGATCAGCGGTAACGGTCGAACCATTTGACTGGGCGCTCCCATCTTGTTTTAGTTGGAAAGCTGGAATTCCCCTCAATCTAGGTCTCTCAACATATTTCTCGATGGCCATTTGGCATTGGCCAATCAAGCGAATTGTAGTAGGCCGTTTGTGGCCATTTCAAGCTAACTTTCCAAAGCATTTGAAAATCGCGTTCCGTTATTGGCTGGTTGTCACTACGTGACCGATTTTGCGTCCTCTCATTGGCTGATGCGCTTCGGATTTCACGTGAGCGCTTGACAATCACTTGTGTTTTAGTTCGTCATTGCATATCACAAGAAACATGTTTCACAGCATTAAAAATTAAATCAGCAGCCACGATGCAAAACTAAAGTGGAAAAGGAGCCTATAAACGATATTTAGCCTAACTAACGCCGACTTTCGGACACGTTTTGTCAACATGAAGATTTTCTATCTTCATTACTGACCGTAATAAAAAAAAACAACGGTTTCCGAAACTATTAAAGCCATTTGTCCGATTTGTTCTGTGCATGTTAATGAATATCTGTTACGTGCGTGTAATAAGTTTCAAATAATTGTGTCGAAATAATTGTGTGGAATATTTATTTCGCAAGAATAAATATTTCGTTAGTGCCTCACTCCACGGGTAACAACGTAAGATGAATGAAATAAAAAGCAATTGACCCGCATGATTTTTGGGACCCGCCCGCGCCCGAAAACCGAACAGTTTTTACCCCCGGCCTAATTCGAATTGCCTCGATCCGCCATCTTCGGCCTCCTAGTTGAGAAGACACCTTAACAGATACTTTAACTAATTCCTCGTTCAGGTATAAAATTGGTTTAAAAGTTTTAACCAAGAAAAGAAAACTCAATTTATCAGGGACTTGTTTTAATTTTGTTTCGTATCTTGTTTGCAGTTTCAACTTGCAGTTTTAATTGCAAAATTATTTCTCAGGTGAGGGTATTTTTTAATTGCGAAGAATGGGGTTTACGAATTGTGGGGGGAGGGGCCACTTCATTTTAATTCTGGTGTGGGATTATAAAATTCCTGGCTGCGGCTTTTCTCCTTTTTGCACTATCCCCCCCCCCCTCCCACACACACACACACACACACACTTCTATTTCTGTCTACGTTGCTCTGTTATCTTTTGATGATTCTGTTTGGCGCAGCTAAATTCGATCCTTATCCAGTGAGATATTTTCCATCGACTTTAGACGCTGTTATGAATGCCTTCCATCCTCCAGGTCACGTGATCATTTGGCCAATAGATTTGTTCCGTCCTGTCCACAAGGAGGAGGAGGTCATGGCAACAGCGGTCAGCCGCACGTGGCTACTACTGGTCCTTTTCCTAGTCGGAGTCAAAGGTTAGTCAAATATTGATGATAACAACTTATGGTACACCCTTGTAACTATAAACTAGTCCTAGTTTGGAAATGTGTTATTCCATTTCCGAGACTGAACTAGTTCAAATGGAAATGGTTTTGTGCATGTATTAGCAGGATACGTAAAAATGTGCGAACGGTTTGACACTGTCTTTCCAGAAGTAATCGTGGTGCCGGTACGTGAATACAAATCGCTTCCTTTCCTTTCACGAAGAATACAAGGGGGTATTTATGTAACTAATTTCGTTACTCGTTGTCACAGGTAAATGCTAGAAAAAAATGATGAAATTTAAATATGGCGGCTGATTTTTTTTGTTTGCCAACTCGGTTGTAAAGATCAGGGTTCAGAAGAAAATGCGGAAATTGTTTTGTCACGAAGAATTCTTTATTTTATTGACACGGGTCAAACAACTGCTAGGATTAACACAAACCATGTAATAGATGAATATCCAGATAGTGATGTTACCACGGCAACGACACCTTCGTCATCACATTACTACATTCTGGCTGAAAAAATACGAATTTATTTAATTAAAGGACAGTTTTGCTAATAAGTATTTGTAAACCCTACTTTTTCCTTAATTGACATTCCTATTTGAAAAAAATAATAGATGTTGGCATGTAAGGCAAGAAAGTCAGGATATTCTTCCTCCCCCTGTCCCACCGTCCGTACCGAGTCTAAACCTCTGTGGCCAGTTGCCAAATTAGTGTCCGTTTTTACTTTTCCGGAAAATGCTTAAAAATTAACCTGCGTACGTTTTTTAGGTCTATTTATTTAATTTTTTAAGTGTAAATACATGTGAAAAATAGGCCTTTTGCTGCCTGTAGTCCAAGCAGGTGTCAATTCGCCAGACAAAGCGTTTAAACGAACTTAAAACGAACTTAAAACTTAAAATTTTGTTTCTTGAGCCAAGGCAGACTGAACTAGAAATTCCGTATCTTGCTTCCCGACCTTACACCATCCAGTTCTCGTACGTTCCGGGAAGTTAAATCTTTTAGTACTGCGTTGTTAGATAAGATTTTCGCAATGTTAAATAACCTGGCCTGGAGCTGAAACCTGCTGCTTCTATCTCAGACGGCCTTGTGTAAATGGTGGAATACAAAACGACCGTTACAACATGGGTACTACCAGGGACGCGTATGACATTTGTTCTCTCTTGATGTTGGTTAAATTGAAAAATTGTATGCAATTTAAACAGATTTTTCACGTTTTGTTCCATTTTCCTACCAACAGACGGCGCTGAATCAGCGGTCTTTCATCTTTCCGTAGTTGACGGCACCAATATCACTTTGCAAATCCTTGTTTTTCAGGTTAAAGAGAACAATTTAGCTGCAAATATATTTATTAATAAACGAAGGTACACAATAGTGCTAAGATTATGAACAACTAAAGACGCAATTAAAGTCAGCAACAATAATGACGAAAAAAAAATTAGAAAGAAAATGTTAGAATTTCTAACATTTTCAAAAAAAAAACGGCGCGCCTTTTGACATCACAACAAAAAAAAAATGTTGACTGTATTGTTTCGATAGATAGAAGTTGAACGGTGACGATCCAGCAGCAAGAGGCTATCCGTAAATGACGTCACGCGAGAACCAGGAAAGCGGGAATGCAGAGCGTGACAGTCTTGGGCAAAGGGGAGCGTGAGGGGAATCACACAACTTGTGACGTCACATAATTTTGTTAAGAGTACAGAACAAATTTTTTACGCAAACTTCTTAAAACCTTTATTGTATAAAACACTTTCCATAAAATATTACTCCCAAAAGTGCGTTTTAAGTTAACTTTTTTGTTTTCACAACCAGCCTTAAAAAGTGGTACCTATTAAATGGAGGGCAAGGCATTGACTACGTTGGCAGGCATTGACCTCCACTCATCGACCAGATGCTTTTTATGGCGATTGGGCTGAGATTTGATTTCTTGTACCCAGGATCGGATGGGGTTGGGTGTCCCTAGGAATGAAAACACATTCCAAAACGTAAAAGGTTTAAACGATGACCCGGCGTAGTTTTGAACTGTACTGGACAAATTAGTCATAGTAATGAATTTACTAAAGGTTAGGGAAAGCCAAGAATTTGATTCGGAAATGGTAGGGGTCATGAAATGTCCGGAATATGCCAGATCTAGACTAACTCTGCTAAGAGAGGGTATTATTATATTCTTTCCCCGTAATGTACTCATATAGTAGAAACCCTAGCCGAACCGTTATCCAAAACCAGTAATAAACTCTAGAAATTGCCGAACCGTAAGCGTAACCGTAATCTAATAACGTTACACCTAAGTGTCATTAACCATAATCCTAACCTAAACGAAATAAATTATATCGGTTGTTTTTTTGTTTTTGTTTTTTTATCGCTAGCATTTGACTATCGTTACTTCCGGTCATCAATCCCAATTTTCGAGCAAACACTCATTTCATTACTGAGAAGAAAAAGAAGATAACTAAGAAAACTAAAAATTTGAATTTGAAAGTTTTCAACATCTACATCATTAAGGACGTATGATGTGCGTGCGTGCGTGCGTGCGTGCGTGTTTGTCCCTCTACTCCTCTGGAACCAAAGCACCTACAAAGATGGGAGTAGGACCAAACGAAAGATAATTAAATTGTGCTTTTAATAGGCCTATTTTCATCGCTATAACTTGATATTATCACCCTCAAATATGCGAAAAACCCTGAAAAACTAACGTCAAAGTTTTTTTAAACCCTCTCGATGATTGTTTATGACGTCATAATTTGTTCATGAAAATCTCCTCGAACGAAGAGAGGTGATCTGGAAAAGAATGCACGGACAACGTATTTCGCAACAAACCACATATACATCTTAAAATTGGTTTTGCATTAATTGACTTGATGCAGGGAAAAATCAAAACAATAGATTTGGTTTTAAAACGGTGTTTGCGCTGATTGAGTAGCGAAGCGAACGAAAATCAGCGTTTGTCATCAGAAACAGTTGCTTTTCTGATAAATTGCTTGATCTTAACTTTTTGCTCGACTCCTTGGACGTAAAAAAATAATACTGACCTTCTCTCGAGATAACCGATATCTCGTACTACACTCTTATAATTTGCTTGATCGTTTTTATGTGGAAGGTCTGTATAAGTGTTGCAGCAAGAAATCTCCTCGAGCGCAGCGAGACGACGCGGAATGAGCGAGCGAAGCGAGCGACTCCGCTAGTCTACATAATTAAAATCATATGATGTGCGTGCGTGCGTTCGTGCGTGCGTGCGTGCGTGTTTGTACCTCTACTCCTCCGGAACCAAAGCACCTACAAATATGGGAGTAGGACCAAACGAAAGATAATTAAATTTCGCTTTTAATAGGCCTATTTTCATCGCTGTAACTTGATATTATCACCTTCAAATATGCGAAAGAACCTGAAAAACTAACGTCAAAGTTATTTTTAACCCTCTTCATGTTTGTTCATGACGTCATAGTTTGTTCATGAAAACCTCCTCGAGCAAAGAGAGATGATCTGGAAAAAGGCGTACGAACGACGTATTTTGCAACACACCACATATTTTTATACTAACTGACTTGATGCAGGGAAAAATCAAAACAATTGATTTGGTTTTAAAACGGTGTCAAACATTCGTGTTTCTGTAGTACGGAGGTACGCGTTTTGAACGAGCAAAGCGAGCGATTTCCACGTAAAGTAAACCTTTTGAATGCGTGGCTCGCTTTGCTCTATCAATCTTTTATCTCTCACCTTCGTAGGAGATTACAACTGGCGTTCTGCAGATGTTTCTCCAAGTGAGGAATCATCAGAAAGTGACGTGATAAGACGCCCATGGAAAAATCTGTACTGAGCAGGACGTAAAGAACAATATTCTTTAAATAAGTGAAACAAGAAAACCCATATAAAGTGTATACACAAATTACAAATGATGTGTGGTTCTTGGTGGTTACATTGATTCAGTCAAAGCTTCTGAGGAAATGTTTGCGCTGATTGAGTGAGCGAAGCGAACGAAAATCAGCGACTGTCATCAGAAACAGGGCATTCCTGATAAATTGCTTGATCTTTTTGCTTGACTTCTTGGACGTAAAAAAATAATATTGACCTTCTCTCGAGATAACCGATATCGCATACTATATTCCTCTAATTTGCTTGATCGTTTTTTATGTGGAAGGTCTGTCTGTATCATAAGTGTTGCAGCAAGAAATCTCCTCGAGCGCAGCGAGACGACGCGGAATGAGCGAGCGAAGTGAGCGACTCCGCTAGTTTTGTTAATTTTCATGATATTTAAGTAATACGAATCAATTAACGTTGAAGGAAATAGTTACAAATAATTGCGTATGGTTTTTAACCGTTCTAAACCTTAACCAGGTAAAACAAAACAAACAAACAAATAATAATAAGGCTGCTAAAAGTTAATTATAAGACCAGTTCTCAAGAGTTCACGCGTGGTTTTTTTTTCTTAGCACATGAAACGCCATAGTCTAAAAAATTCCGATCACTCAAGGCTTTCTTCAAATATTTCATGGAGCCGATGACCATATCAGCCCGAGTTCCATTCAAACTATCACCTCGAAACGAATCTAAGGGCCGTTCAGAGTCGTGTCACAACTAAACAAGCGGCTACCACGACTAAATAGTCGCAACCGGTCTTCTGTTACACTTGCGCAACTTCCAATGTTGAGGCGCACACCTCCATCATGCACTGCAGTAGCTATGTCTGTTATATAATCTAAAAGCAGTAGCCATCACAAATTTCGGTTAAAAATGTGTTAGCTTTTAGGCCTATTTGACATTTTAGGGGTAACTGTCAGCTTTTAGGCCTAATTTTTGCCTACAGTTTTAATTTCGTAAGTAGCAGCTAACGGAGATTTGGATTGTACAGTAAGCCTATTCATTTTTGCAACACGGCGCGCCTCTGGCCACACAATTACTGTGTTACAACGTAACGGGCAACGTACCTGTATAGATCATTGGTCGTAGGGAAGAGGTGGGAGAGAAGTCATAGTATACTGTTGATGAGGCCAGCACGGACTCGTGCCTCCTGATATTGCTATGGTAACGCGATTTTAGGCCTAATTTTGTAAATTGTAGTTTTAATTTCGTAAGTATCAGATAGGCTTAATGGAGAAGTTGGTTCAACGGTAAGCCTTTTCATTCATGTACCAATGTGACGAGACTCTTTTAAAGAACCTAAAATTTAATTGTTTTTTTTTTTTTACGGCTGCGTGTTATTCTTATAGGATTTCAGTTTGACGATAAAATGTTATTATTTCATTTAGTTACGTCGATCAAGTTTATTAAGTATAAGGAAGTAACGATGTTTTAATTTGACGTGTTTTAAAACTAGCTTTTCACACTGAATTTAACGTTGTAAACCGTGGTCGTCTCTACCTGCTACTGTTGCGAAGTTGAAAAAAGCGACGGACGGACAAAGTCGTTGCAGTAGGCCTCTTAGCCGGTGCGGCTGTAAACTAATATTTTGATCTAAAGACTTTTATTTAATGTGCAACATTTGCACTTTGAACGTGGTAGACCCTACCACTCAAACGTACACATTGTGCTCCACAACAAAGCGTAGGTGGACTTTTTTGGTTTGGTGAAAAAAAAGCCACAATATCTGCGTATGAAAATCGTGAAAAAAAAATATGAAAAATAAACACCGAGCAACCCCGAAAATTTTTTTATAGCTTAGCTTTTTTTGCATAGCTTTTTGACATGCTCCCAGCAGTAGCCATGGGAGCCAGAAGGAGAAACGGACTATTTTGCTAGGTAAATCTCTTCGGAGATTCCTAGGTTCTTTTATCTGCCACAATCGAAATGAGCACGAGAAATCACAGGGCTCTTCTCTTCCCGAAAATGCCAGAGGTAGCTAAGGTCGGACTCGAGCCCGGGACCTCTGGCATGCAAGACGGCCTAACCTAACCGATATTTTTTAAATTGCCAAACCGGAACCAAAAACTGAACCTAAAAATAACGGTTCGCTTTTCAGCTCCCTTCCCTTCCTTTCCCGAAAAAGAACCGTAACGAATAATATTCCGTTGCTAAAAAAAAAAAAAAAGCTGTATAAATTCACACGGTAGAGGGTAAGTGTTTGACGTTATAAATCAATTGTGGTCACGGGTGGTTTTACACGTCTATAATTTTAATTAACTACTGCAATATGTGTCTCTATATTCTGAATGTTTCCTATTACAACCGAAAAGGGGGCGTTCAAGTATTACGTCATCAAGAAATTGGCAATTACAACCCCGCCTCGCCTCTCGTCATCAATCGTCATCAATTGCACAACCCTCCCCCAATACGTCTTTTCTAACTGGACCCCCCGCCCCCCCCCCCCCCCTCCCACCCAGAGAGGCTGTATTCCCTGTTATCCACAGAGTTTTGTGAGGACTCGTTTTTTGCGTATTTCCACTCCTTGTACGGAGATAACGGTGCTTACGTCATCAACTGGAAACCCCCCTTCCCCCTCATCATCAATCGTCACCAGTAGGGAACTCTCCTTCCTCCGCCCCTTAAAAGACACACGATAAATACTGATGGTAACCACTACACGTCACTATTAAATAATAGAAAGCAAACAAGCTTATATCCTAATTATTTATGAGTTTGTTTAAGAACCTTGAATGCGGATTTTAATTCTGGAACATGTCTCCTGCCTGATTTCAATGAGGATATCCTCATCCACGTTTGGGCAGACCTATTTTTGTGCAGGGGACAATAGCGCCCTCATGATTGACAGATCATTAAGAGCCCTTGTCGGTTTAAACTAGCCAGGTCTGTTAAAGACAAATGCAATTTCGGTTAATGTCTTCAATTATGGGGTAACCATGATGTTTATGAGTACCGGTTGTTAACGCCTCTCTTTGAGGACTTGTCCTTAAATTGTATCTGGTACCTTAGAAATGTACTTGAGGAATATTTCATGCGTATGATATATCTAAATAATTCAGAGTCAAAGAAATTGATTGGTCCGCTTTAGTGTCATTGTGATGGTGCGTGCTGGATTCTTCCTGCAGTTAAGTATCTGCCAGTCATTCAGTCTCAATTCGGAAGGAAAAGGGAGGCGGCTGCATGGGGATTTCAAAAGGACCAATTGTTGACGTAGTCGTCGCTAAATCAAGACATATCGTCCGAAAAATACTTATGCTGATGCGATGGACATTTTCAAAATTAATAATAAAAAAAAAAGTCATTAAACTAATTTAGCTTTTCTATTCGGTTTAAAAGTGGTTGCTACCTGTCCGGGCAATAACTCACGATAACATGACAAGCACAAATTTTCAAATTTCAATTTTCCAGCGCTGAATTTGGGCCGTCGTGTTCACCCATAAACACATCAGACAACGAACATGACAATCAGCATGAAATCCATAGCATAGTGATGAAAAGCTAAAATAGACTACCAAGGGAAGGGACCTGCCCTAATCCAACCTAACTGGCGGTGGCCATATTGAAAATGTCGTCACAAAGATTGTGATGTCATTACTAAATATTAACGTGTAACTTTAAAACGTAGAAAGTTTTTTATATTCGTCATTACTCTTGCTTGGTTTGCCGTGATTGAGTAGGCATCCAGTTAGTTGTACACGTATTCTGTTAACTGGTCCTTTGTAGAGGGACCACTGCACTGTGACTGAGGTTGGCGCTAATGACCACGTTGTCGACGCGCCATTAAGCCTCAATCCCCCCCCCTTTGTAGAGGATCTACACGGTACTCAAATTCAGAGCTGAAAGTTAATATTTGTGCATGTCGTGTTATCGTTACTTATTGCCCAGTCGCAAACCTTTTGTTGATTAGCACGACTGTCTCACTTGCCAGAGTTTCTAGTTCGTGGCTGAACTCAGCCACTAATTTTCGGGGAAAGAATAATAGAGCCCCGTGCTGCTTCGTGATCTTGCCGATTGTGGTAACCTAGGGAAATATACGTCAAACCTCCAAAAGTCCATTCGTGCCTAATAATTCAAGGGTTAATGAAAACCTGAAAAACGAGTATTTCTCAACTACTGCGTACCTGTCTGAAGTGCAGGTATGATTAATCTGGAGTTTGATATCAAGACCTTAAATAGCCAAAAGAAACCCTTACGGAACTCTGTCTTGTCTTGCACTTTTTTGTATTGTTTTGCAGTTTGTTGTAGCCAGAAATATGATTTATTGGCTGGAAATGAAAATTTATGGCATTTTACGCGCTTAGTGTGTGCTTGCCCTGTTAGGGGGTACCCATCTGTTTACAACAAACTTATTGTTTGCGTTGACCAATGGTTAACAAATTTAAGCTATTCACATCGGAACTCCTACCTCGTAGCGTTTCAAGGGCTACATCTTGAAACTCTGCGCATGGGTGGTCGGATAACTAAACCTTGCAGTTGTGGAGTGACTGTAGAACTTGGCCGTTATAGGAACGAACGGTGGAGTCCAACTCTGAGCCCACATTAGGGTGGGCAGGTAGAAAGCTGGTGAGGGATAAGGTGTAACACTAAATCCATTGTCACACTAGCTTTCCACCTTCCCTCCCTAATGTGGGCTTAGAGTTGGACTCCACCGTTTTTTCTTATAACGGTCCACCTCTAGTAAGAAAAAACTGTTTTTTTGTTTTGTTTTGAGCGTATCATGCAATTTGCAATTCAGTTGCCATTCAAATTTAAAATTCGCACATTAGTCCTTTAATTAAAAATGTGTTGAAGCAATTCAACTTTAAAGTAATGCAAGGCCAAACAAATATGTACGTTTCTTCTCCACGCCCCCGCCCTTCCAATAAAAAAAAATAATAATAATAACGAGCAAAAAACCTTCTAATTTTTTTTTATAATACATAAATAATGGTAATATATAATGTGCCCTACAAAAATTTGCTGGTACCGTTACCTACCGAAAATTCTGAATCACCCCACACTAACATAGGGGCCCCAGACTTTATCTTGTGGGCGGGGGGGGGAATTCTCAGCTACGATAATACGAAAAAGATTAACAAAATGCGTGGAAGATCATCTTTAGAAAAAATGTGTCAATTTAACACCAAATTAAGGTAAACAGCAAGTAGCTTCAAGTCAATATCCTATAATAAGAAGTAGCTAATGTTCGGCTAATGGTAGCATAACACAGATGGTGTGCTGGGAATGTTTTATCTAGGGTTTATTAAGAATATGTGGAAGATTACATACTGAAGGCCAAAAGGTTGTATTTAATGGCTACATAATTGTGTGACTTCTGCAGTTGTGGCCCTTACAGTTCCCTGCAGTGTAAGTAAACTTCAGAATAACAGGGTAGTGGGAAAGTGGTTGTGTGTGCATGTTGGGGCAGGGGGGGGGGGGTTTAAGCGAGAAAGCTTTTCGAATAAATACCAAATATAGCAATCGTATAGCGCCTCCTTCCTCCACCAATCACACAATATCATATTTAAATTAATTAATATGTAAACAAAATGAGTCCTTCTCTATCCGATTTCCTCTGGTGTACAGTTTTTCTCAGCCAAAATTACATTTTTGCAGGTTTGCCTTTTGTATTGAATGAAGGCGTTATAAGCTCCTAGTAAATCAAGAATTTGAAAAAAAAACAACAGAAACAATAATATCACGTTACGTATTAACGACGGCGCTAGCATTCTGTAGCCAATCGTTTTAGCTAAAACAGAGGCGTAAAATATAATGGGAGTCTTTAGTCAAACCATTGCTATAGTTTGTTCCATATTATGTTTTCAGAAAACTGACTGGTTGACGACTCGTTTCCTTGCACTAAGAGTACAAAACATGTGGATATCACACTTGTAGACTCAACGAAGTTACTATTAGAGTTTACGAATGGGATGTTTTCGGATTTTTTGCACTCGTAGTGGAAGAAAACGTGGCGTCATACAGTCAGTTTTCTGAAAACATAATGTGGAACAAAGTATGTAAGAGTTTCTTTCTTATCCCAACAAATGTGCTATTATTTGGGTGTGTTGGCAGCTACTGCATTTTTCTGCAAGTGGAATAGTTTCTTTTCCAATTTACAACCTTAAAGGTACACTCGTCCTGCATGAAAACAGCCGCGCGTAAATCGGCATCCACGCATGTTACCACTGCACCATTACGTGAGACTCTGCGTATGAAGGGCGCGTTTATGCAACGACTCGCCTTTGCATTCTCGCAGCTAGAAGTCAATTACCATGGCAAAGGTGACATTGCCATGGTAACAACGCTAAATGGATTAGCTAAATCCGACATCGTTTGAGTAAATACTTGCAGTCTTATAATCCGTGCCAATAATGTAAAGAATTCTTCATGACGAAACAATTTTCGCAAACGCTTCTAAACTAACGTTATTTGCTATTTTCTTTGCGAGGCGGCAGACATAAAACTGCCGCCATGTTGGAATTTGAGGTGATTTCTAGCTTCTAGCTGCGAGAATGCAAAAGCGAGTGGTTGCGTAAACGTGCCCTAATACAAGGCTCACTAAGGCCAACTGCGAGGAACGCAGCTACTATCTCAGTTGGCCTGGGCGTAGTAAACGAAATAGCATGAATGCAAAAATTGTGTCGTCACAAACCGGAATGATTTTCGTTTTTTAAAATCACACTTTTTCTAGGCCAGTATCTTATAATTTTTTTTCGGCGATCAATTGGCATAAATAATTTTAATTTTTACCGCATTAGTCATTTAGATTTTTGATCTCATGGTAATTATTAGCAAACGATTAAAACTTAGTACATGCACACACACAGAAGAAACGTCATGGTTATTGTATGCGCCCAATGGATCATTTAATCGCAGGATGCTAATAAATTTTGTTCCCAATATTCAAGAGAAAATCTCCTAGACTCCACATTTTAAAACGATTTTTTAACAATGGAGTGACTAACAAGAAGTAAATGCACCTTTGAGGCCGTACTAGTCTTGATGTCGAGGATCCAGGGTGGGAGGAATATACCTTTTAATATTTGTTTCGCAGCGTAAGGGATTGAACGTTTAGTGTTGTTACTCGCCCGTGTTCTGGGTGGTTTTTTGGCAGGGCAGAACGCGTGAAGCGAGGGTTGCGTTGCCTATAACGGACACCAAATTGCAAAATGTTGGTTGGTTGGTTGGTTGCACTTTTGTATTCCCGGTGGAGCCTAAACGAAAGATCGGATTGATCACCTGAAACCTTCAAAAATATTGTTGAGCTCGAATTGTCCTGGATCAAAAAATTATTACGGAGGAAGAAATTACAATTTTTCAAATGTATCGATTTAATACTCATCACTGTAAATTCGGAATCCTGAATAGTTAAGGAATTCGAAGGAAGCGCTCTCCATGCTGGTGGTGGTAGTCAAGTGAAATTTACAAAAACATGGCAAATTAAAATACGGTTACTTCCTTAGAGCTAATAACCTTTTTAGACGTAACTCAATGAAATACTAACGTTTGATCGCCGCATTTAACACTATAGGAGAAACACAACCATAGAAAATTAAGGACACCATTAAGGATTGCATTAAGGACTCAACATTAGTTTCATTTGAAAAAAAAGAATGCTTGGATGAATTCCCTTTGAAGTAGGGGACTTGGTTGGGGTTGTTGATTGATGGGTAGCCTAGTTTTTGATTGAAATTGGGAGTGTGAGATTATCCAATGTTTTTTTCCCCTCCAATCACGAAAAAATGAGACTCTGTATTTCGAATCGATTTTAGTCATAAAGTTAGATCACAAATCAGGTCATTCCATTAAGTCTGAACAAAAGTTCATTTTAATTTTCTGTGTTGTTCGCAGTAAAGAATGTAATATCCCTATTACATTGTTTTTGTTGACTGTGGTCTATGGAGAGGCCAGACACATACACAAATAAATTTTTAATCGTATAGAACTTGTACTGCAATCCAAGATTTTGGACCTAATATTTTCTTGCATCAATGTAACGAAATAATGTAGTATTTTGGTATAGTGTGATTAAAACGGCTATCATTTTCGTTATCACTCATTGCGGTCATGTTTTATGGTAAAAATTTAATAAACTAAACAGTTATTTACTGGTTAATTTCTGGTTTAATTTCAGTCCATCTGCTTTATTGGGGGATCACAAGAAATCTAACCATTTGGCTTTTTGCCGTATGAATTTTCGTAAAATGCCAAAAGCGTTGACAATAATAAATAGAGTTCCGCCGTTTTGTTATGTAGGAACAATAGCACTTTCAAGAAACAAATTTAGGAAAAGCTACCATTTAAAAACATACAACGAACCAAACCAAAGAAAGTTTAAAAAGTAAAAGCTCACACTCGCTATTGCAACACCCAACAATCTGGGTGATAGCTAGAGGGAAAACCAAAAAATCCAGCATACAGCTGGCACACATTGTACAACATTTTGTTAAAAAGGAAAATTCAATCGTATATGTGCAAAGAATACTTTATTAAACTAGCTATTTTTCAAGTTCCAAGCTTACTAATAAACGACTTAAAATTGTAGTAATGATTATAAAATGCATCTGTAGCTTACAACAATTGAACTGTATCACAGTAAACAAATAATTACAGTTTGTTACTCGAGGAGGCATACATCTAAATCATAGGCTATATTAATTGATTTTTATTTGATTGTAGGAACGTTAACTTGCTAGGCTATTTTTAACCGTCAGTTAATAATACCATGGCATAAACATGACTGTTTTTCATAACGAATAGTTGTTCATTCATCCCATCCCCCTCCATAAAAAAAATAGTGAAAATGGCACCAAACCAATTCTACGACGATGGATTCCCTTCTACCCTCCCCGACCCCAAGAAGATGTAAAAAAAAGGAAACAGGGGAAAAAGGGGTTAAAATGCAGAAATAACACATTTGAAAAAATGTCTTGACTTGCTTTGAAACAATTCAGATTGGCAGCAGTCATGGTGTTGTTTTTCAGATGTCGTTTTTCAAGGAGCCCTCCAAGAGGGTCGATTACATAGGGATTTATTTGGGATACCAAAAAAAGTACAGTTCTTTCATATTTTTACTTCGTTTTTCAGGTGACGTTTTTCAAGAAGCCCTCCAAGAGGGTCGATTACATAGGGATTTATTTGGAAATAGAACAGCATTTGACAAACACATCAGACCTTCAGTCCATTTGAACCAATCAACAGTCGTCGAAATTGGCCTTTCATTAATCGGACTATATGACTTGGTAAATTTGGGTTGGCTTTTTTTATTAATTTATTTTATGTTCACATTATGATTATTTATTTTGAACAAGTTGACCAATAGGTTTCTTGCGGAGTGTAAGAGATTATAGAGGATTCAATCTGGACGTAGAAATGCTTAAATTGTATTGAACATACGCAGCACAATGCCAGAAAACACGTTTAAAACATGTATGCTAGTTATACTACTTCGGGAGTTAAAGCTTAGTTTTTCCTTTCTTCACTTAAAAGATAGAAAAAAAAAGATAAAAAAAAAACAAACAAGCATATAGACCAAGCAATAACAGGTTTTTTTTTTACAAACTCACTAAAATGGCTTGTTTTGGCATCTGAAGTTGCTGACAGGAAGAATGTTGTCCTATCAGTAGCCTATCTCCAGCTGCCAAAAACCAACCATTTTAGTGACTTTGTTTTAAAAAAAACTTAAAAAATTGAAGTAAGATACATGGAAGGGGTAGTAAACAACATGTTCTATTTTGAGTTCTGGAAGAATGCAGTTGTAGTGTATTATCTCTCTCTCTGTCTATCGTTGTGCCTTGCCCATGGAACATGTCTGATTAATTGTGCACCATTATCTTGGGGTCATTGTTGTAAGCGGTGTATAACCAGTATAAATAGAACAGTGTAGCCTCCATTAGGGGCTGCCCAATTACTGTTCCAAACTCTGTCAGTTGGTGTTCTATCTCGAACCTAACACTTCATTGGTGACGAGGATAAAAATTGTGATTATTGAACCAGTGTGTTCATAGTAATGCTGAACTTCGCTAAAACTTTGAACTTAAACTTTAAAAAAAAACCTGTAAAATGTTAGGTATCAAATAACTCAATCACGTTGAGGTTAACTGAAGGAAATAATTATGTTCAACTATTCACTTGAGCGTTTTGATAATTAAGTTGAATGAGTGAAGTGTGATGCATGCAAAGTTTTGTAGCTTATTTAATGCTTATTTACATTCCAGTCACCTTACTTTTGTGAGAGAGCTTTCCGTTTTGCTAAAGAACGTAGAAAAGCATGCTTTGCCACTGCTGAAAGCCGGTTGGGTTTAGTACGGCTTGAAAGTTCATTTATTAGTTACTATGTGTGCAGGTAACTAAGCGCGATCTAGCTGGTTGTATAAGGACTAGCCTAGGCTTATTTTGAAGTGTGAAATTGCAGTATTGTTAAAACTTTGCAACAGAGTAAGTAAGTGCTGGTGATTAATTTATTGAATTACATTAAAAATCTAGTAGCCTAGATTTTAAATTTAGCTGCCTAGTTTAAATTTGGTGAAAAGGAACCATTTAAGAATGGTTTGCTCAGTTATTTAACTAGATAATTAAACTATAATTTGTTCCTCATTATGTTTTAAGAAAACTGATTGTATGACGCCACATTTTCTTCCACTAAGAGTGCACAAAATCCGTAAACATCCCATTCGCAAACTCTAACAGTAACTTTGTTGAGTCTACAAGTGTGATATCCACATGTTTTTGCACTCTTAGTGCAAGGAAACGAGTCGTCATCCAGTCAGTTTTCTGAAAACATAATGTGGAACAAACTATAGCCTTATGCTTATGAGCAACGAAGGTAATTTTGAGGTCAATTTAAAGATTGTGAGCTTATTCTTTCACACTTGATTTAACAAGTCTTACCATTGAAAGTAAGAATGATACTGATACAGACACCACTGTTATCATGCCTCTTAACACTTTAACACATAAGAATTTAACACATTTAACACGTAACACATAAGAATTTGACCCAAGTTTACAAACTTGTTCAGTTTATTTCGTGTGTGTGGAGCTAATTTTTGCCACTTACGACATCCCAATTAACAAGCAAGTGGCTATTCTATTAACCAGCGTAGGTGCTACGACCTACAGGTTACTCTGCAACCTGTGTGCACCTGTTGCACCTAAAACTAGAATGTTAGCAGAATTAAAGACCTTGTTAATGGATGACTTGTGCGAGTGTGTCAATTTCTAAAGACGTGAGCAGTCTTCGGGAGAACCAATTGCAGGCTGCCTCTCAGAGCTTAAAAAGTTTACATTAAACTGGGAATATGCAGTTAAGGATGGCACAAAGTTTGAAACAATGCTTAGCGACAGATTCGTCGCAGAAATCCGCAAACGAGACACTCGGATGCAATTATTGGATTTAGACTCATCTAAAGTAACATTTGATTCTGCTTGCACCTTTGCTCTTGCCCAGGAACTCGCGGAGAGGAATGCCGGCCAGTTTTAGGGGTTCTCAACTCACTCAGTGCTACACAAACGTTCAAATAAGTTTAAGAAAATGATATAATGGTGCGATTATTATGGCAAATTAAACCATGTGAAGGTCATCTGCAGGTCTAGGGAGCACAAATGCTGAGCCTGCATGGGAGTTGGATATTTAAGCTGTGTCTGTAGGTCCAGCAATCCTACTAAAGATTGTTTGGCATCCGCCCCTCATAAACCAAAAAATGGTATTGATACCCAGTAAAAGGAGAAATGATAAATATTCGCATAAGAAAGCAAATATGGTAGATGAATCGTCAAATTACGATTCGGAGAGCATTGAATGGGATATAGACAAATTAAAATTGAGCCCTGAATCTAATGAGATTAACTCATTCATAGCAAACGTACACAACAACAAAATGGTTAGTTCATTGCCAAATAAACGGCCATGAGGTTCCATTGGAAGTTGATTCACGTTCAGGTACGACATTGCTGCTTGCAAGTATGTACCATAAATACTTCAGTAAAGTCAAATTAAGCCCGACTAAAATCACTCTTAATTCATGGGTGTGCGTTACTGTTAAACCTCTCCTCACAGTCAAACTTAATGTTATGTACAATGACCAAATTGAAAGTTTAGATGCTGTAATTAGTCCTGGTGAACAACTAGACTTGCTTGGGGGGCAGTTGAATGTTAGAATTTAATCTGGATATTAATCAATTTTATGCTGTGTAAATTTGAGTGTGTAATCACCTGATTATACCCTGCTAGGTCAGTTTTACCCTGGCTCCTCTACCTTTCAGAATGGTAGTACGTGGGATATACTCAGCGATAACAATGTTGCATGTAATACCTCGTGAGTGGCGCCTCTGCAATGCAGGTAATAGAAGCCACTGATGGGTGTGTGTCGTCATTACACAAGTTACCTTGATGGGTGAGATGGGTTGCTGTATGTAGAGGAATTACCAGCGTACAACCAAATATTACCAAAGTTTACAAGGTGTTTGCAAACAAGAGAATATGCAGTTCAGTCGTTTGTTGTGCTTGGTTGTAAGTTTGTGATGGAAAAAGTCATTACCGAAAGTTTCTCAGAAGTGATCTGCCTCATAAATAATATCAGTTAGCTCTCACCCACAAAGATCTATAGACAAGACTGTTTCGCCCTTGTTTGGGCTCGTCAGTAGAGAATACTTTGTGGACGAGAGCTAGGCTACACTTGCTAGGGCAAATGACAAGGGCGAAACGAATACGGTTTCAACAAGCGAAATAGCAGAAACTTCAACTGGGGCTCCATTCTACTGAATGGTTGACGCCGAGGTCTAGGACAATTTTTCGCAAAGTATTCTCTACTGAGGGGGGGGGGTTGAGGCTTAATGGCGCGTCGACAACTTGGTCATTAGCGCCAACCTCAGTCACAGTGCAGTGGTCCGGGTTGCCACTGCACCACACATTACAGAGATGTTATTCAAACCCCTAATCTAAATCTTGTGTCATACATATGTACCTCCTGCAAAAATTGAAAAACACCGGACAAGAGGACAAACTTATCGCCCAACTGACGCGCAATGTCATGCGGAAGATGGAACCGACGACGAACACCATTCTCTACTGACGAGCCCAAACAAGGGCGAAACAGTCTGGAAAGAGATCTTTGTGGGTGAGAGCTAACTGATATTAAATGATCAATTGGTAAAAATTGTCCTAGGCCTGGGTGTCAACTATTCAGTAGAATGGAGCCCCAAACAACCAAACGTTTCTGCTATTTCTCTTGCTGAAACCGTATTCGCTTCGCCCTCTTCTTAAAAAAGTAATATTATTCCGTGGAAAAAGGCTGCAACTTGTTTCTGTTCCCATACTGCGAATACCCAATCATAACTAACACCCATCAAAACACGGATATTATTCACCTTTTGGTTAAGCCAGTTAGGACCTTCATTGCACGTTTAGCTGATTTAGCACTTACCCATTATATCGTGTGAAACGTGTTATATCGTGGAAACCTGATTTTGAAAAAAATTATCTGTAACCTACCTGCACGCCGTAAATTAGATTTGTATCCTGGACTGAGCAGTTGGAGCAAAACTGTTTACGCCACGTATGATTACTTGGGAACCTGATGAAAACTGATGAAAACTCAGTATCAACGATTAGTCTGGTGCAATTAGCACTTTAGGTCGGAAAAAAATCCCATGAAGATGAAACTTGGCAGATATGTCCAGAAATACTACCCAAGTAACATACTAAAATTCCTCAAAAATCCCATTGGAGCTTTTGCCGCCATTTTGAAAAAATGACCGGTGCCGGCTACCAAATTGTATATTTTCTAAAAATATCGCACAAACTATCATTCCTACCAAAAACGTTATAGATAAACAAATTACAGATAACAAAAATTTCTACAAGAAAGGTCCGTATGATGTTTTCGTTAAAACCAACAGATTTTTTGTAATCTAGTGGTTTACTCAACGTGATGAATTTTGAAGAAATGGCCGACGCAGGCTACCCAATTATCTATTTAGTGGGGTGGGGTGGCTGAAAAAAGTTTTACATCCGGCAACCAATTTTCCCCATTGATTTCAGTTCGTACGTGGATAGAGCTAAAGTCTACAATCCCGGGTCACAATTTTTTATGCCCCCGGCCCCCCCCCCAAAAAAAAAACGGTTCTTTGGCTGTAACTCTTTAACCGTCAACAAATCAAAAGCATAATGTGAAGCAAAAACGTTCAGCTCACAGAAGTGGTATACATCTTTTACGTAAAAGCAACCCTTGAACCCCCAAATCGTATTTATAGTAGATCACCCTAAATTTACATAACTCCTTTGTTTCAATTATTGGTGGTTATAGTGGTACCAATTACCAGGATCTTTTACACTCATTAAGTCCTGTCTTAAAAGGTACTATTCGCTCCTTTATCTATTTAACTCGTCAGTTCATGTTTCTTTTTTGTTGAAAGACACTTTCCCCAAGTGACTGCCGTATTTTTAAATTTAACGATGTATTCTACAACAATGTTTGGTCCAACAATTACAGTATTGAGGAAGGTAACTTAAAACATGTGTTCTTCAACTGTTGCAGGATCCAAAGAACGGAGTACTCGAAAGTACGATTTGGATCAGGGCAGTAAGTAATATTTATTCATTTATTTGATATAAATCACATTTGCTACTTTTCATCATTTAACAAGTTAAAACGTGATGCCCCCCCCCCCCCCAATTCTTGTCCTTCATCTCAGTAGTCAAATAGACACTGGCAATTTATTTATTTATTTATTTTACCAAAGTAAAAAGTTCAAAGAATTTTTATTTCCGGTTTGGTTACCACATGAAGCGACGAATTGCGGCATCAATAAAATGTAGAGGATGTGTATCTTACCTACTCGGATACATTTCTGGATTCACAAATGTTTTTGTAGTATTTCATACGCGTTTTTCTCGCAGGAAAGATCAAATAAAAATATATAAGCCAATAAAAATACCTTCTTTTTTACACCTCTGTCAATTAGCAAACTAAATAGCAGAGAAATGAAGATGGATTAAGAAAGAAAAAAACACCCGTCGTAGCATCTTCAATGCAATCCCTGATTGTCACGATTGAACGTGTTTGTTTATCTAATAAGCCTTGTCATCTTTATTGGTTTTTCATATGGAACATTGCATGGATTACTTTTGTTTCCTGTTTAGTTTTATAGTTTGTATTTGTGACGATAAACACGACCGAGAAGCTGAATTCGAGGGCTAGCATTAAACATAAAATATAAGAATGAATTATCTGC
>JAHWFP010077821.1:2851-18488 GCA_023313725.1 Lithobius niger
TACATTTTGAGTTTCCCCTTCCTCCCCCAAAGAAAGAGGATAAAATTTAGATCCATTCACTTTTTTTTTTTAATCACAAGTTGGTGCCCCCTCCAAGTAGAAAGGTAAAAGTCCTAACCTTAAAATCGTGCTTCTAGAAAATTATTGAACAATAATTCACTAGGAAAATTGAGATAATTGAGATAAGATACGCTAATCTTAGAAAGAAAGGAAAGATCAGGGGCATACAATGACGAAATATTGTGAGTGGGAAAGGTTGTGAAGGTAGAAATTTCCGACTGAGCTCCTCCCCACCTTTTGTCGAAATTTTAAAGATTTTTGGGGTATTTTTCTCATTTTATATGCTTTCGTCTCGTCTCCTGACATTTCCGATTAAGACCCATTTGATACAGACTGACACATCTCTCTCCCCCCCCCCCCCCCCCCGCCTCCCCTCCTGCACACCCCACTGGTTCAAACTTTCTCAGACTCAACTGGGTTCGAGTCCCAATCGGTGCAGTTGCATTTATTGTTTCCAGGCGAAATGCGGAGTTGTGGGGGGGTGGGGGGGGGGGGGCGAAAAAGAAATGAAGAAATAATAAGAAATGTCCTTTTTGTGCCTATATTTGCTGGTGCGGTCAGTGCCTAAGAAAGGGCCTAAAGGCTTAAAAAAAAGGCCTGAAAAGGGCAAAAAGGCTAAAAGAATGGGAAGAAAAGGGTAAAAAAAGAAACGTCCCCAGAAAATATGTCCACTGAAACTTGCTGTGCCCTTTTACTATAAGTTACCTCTGGTCTTTCTGGGATCTGTGCACGCTACTTGGTTGAACAGTTAAAGGTACATTCATTCCAGCGCCATTTTTCTCGATCCTCCACATCAAGTACGGCCCCAAAGGTCTATTTACTTACCGTTAGTCTTTCCCTTGCTAAAAATCCGTTTTAAAATGAGGCGGTCTAGGAGATTTTCTGCTGAATATTACTAACTTTATTTACGTTCGTCCCGAACATAAATGATGCATCGCGCACTTTGGAGGTTTTATCTGTGTGTGCGCAGTATTAATTTTAATCGTTTGCTAGTAATTACTATGAGATCAAAAATCTAGAAGGCTAATTCAGTAAAAATTTTAAATAATTATTCCAATAGATCGCCAAAGCAAAATTATAAGACACTAGTCTAGAAAATTATAAATTGTGATTTTAAAATACAAGAATCATTCCGGTTTTTGACGACACAACCAGTGCGTTCACACTGGCTGGACTATTAGGCGCAATGCCAACTGAGACAGTAGCTAAGCTTTTTGCTGCGAGGAACGAAGCTACCGTCTCAGTTGACCTTAGCTGTGGTAAATACGCGGATGTGATCGTCGCGTGGGCGTTGTGAGGCAGGCGGAAGGTTATAAGGCAGGCTGGATGTTGCTTTAACGTCAGATAACGCCGGTACCCAGGGGTATGTCCCGGTAACGCAGTTTTGTACCGGTAACGCAGTTTGCTAAAGTACCCGACTTGGAAACAGGATGGCCTGGGTTCGAGTTCCAGTTGTCAGGCATCTTCTGGATGGAGGCGTCTAAGGTGGAGTGAGTATATTATACATTAAACTCAGACTTTCGTCGAACCTTTCGTCGACCTTCCGTGATGGAGGACCCACAGCCGAGGAAACCCTGATGAGGAAGGCGATGTTTTGGCGTCCACAAAAATCCGTTAGGGCTTCCGTCGGACGAAAGTCCACTCAAAATAAATCATTCAGACAGTTCGTAAAAAGTCCTAACGTGAATGAAATTGCAACAGCGATCCCGAACGGAGTCCTGACAGGCTTTAAATCAATTGGAGTTTGTGCGAAACCGAACGAATAAAAACAAAAGAAGAAGTGACAACAGTCTCGTCCAGGCGACCACCTACTGTAATTTCGGCTTGTGAGGAAAGTCCATTTTTTGCCTGTAAAGGTACACTCCGCCTACCTTATAACAGCCACGCGCAGATCGTCATCCGCGCATGTTAACATCGGACCGTTTCGCGAGACTCCGGCGTAATAATACAAGGCCAATTAAGATAGTTGTTGTAGCTACTATGTCAGTTGGCCTTGGGCGTAGTAGACGAAACAGCGTGAACATACAAATTGAGTCGTCGCAAACCGAAAAGATTTTCCATAATTTATAATTTTTTTAGGCTAGTATCTTACAATTTTTCTTCGGAAATCTATTGGCATAAATAATTTAAAATTTTACCGCATTAGTCTTTTAGATTTTTGATCTCATGGTAATTATTAGCAAACGATTAAAAATTAGTATACGCACACACACATAGATGAAACGTCATGGTTATTGTAAGCGTGCAAAGGATCATACAATCGCAGGATGCTATTAAATTAGTTCCCAATATTCAACAGAAAATATCGTAGACGCCACATTTTAAAACGGATTTTTATCAAGGGATTGACTAACGGTAAGTAAATAGAAATTGGGCGCCGTATACTTGATGTGGAGGATCGAAAAAAATGGTGTTGGGAGTAATGTACCTCCATCGGACTCCTTAAGTATGTATTTTTGAGTTTCATTGTTTTGCTAAGTGCATGGAGTAAGGTGTCGTTAGGAACACGACTTTTGATGTTGCCTTGACGACTGCTTCAATTACCAGGTCCGGGTTGAGTTTTAAAATACCACTGGCAACGTTACGGCCACCTCACGGCTTTTTTGGAATCATAGGAAGTGACGTCACATCATCTGAACTCTTAATGCAGCAACAACAGCATACGCAGACAAAAATGACTAATTCTCCGATGTCAACACTCAATGGGTACAGAAGGCAACTTTGTACTGTCAAAGTATCACGAATTAGACAACAAAAAACCAACTCGTTTGGTATTTGAGGAAAGGTCTAACTGATCCAAAATCAAAACGACAAACGTACACAAATAACTTTCCTATAAGGTTTCATATGCCACAATTTTGTTGTACTGTTTAGTCCACTTGAAACCTTAGTGCTTATTCAACTATTTGACACGTAAATGGAATTAAAACCATAACCCAACTTTCAAAATTATTGTAAGAATAATATATTCTACAATATAGGCTACACACTCGCCTAATTTTGGCACTAACTTTTTTAGCATTCAAATCAAATGGTTTTCTTTCTCTTCGTCCTCATGATGATACATACACCACTTTTCAAGATTTTAGATTCAAGATTTCAGGCCTAGAATTTCATTTTTATCTACAACGAGGTTTCTAGGTTTTCAAGAACTCACACAAACCCTGAATTGCTTAATCTGTTGGTCTTTACTAAGCACACTACGACGATACGTTTTACGATTTTTCAGTGAAGTCGTTTAGCCAAGTAGAATGCACCATTCTGACCTAACATGTCTAAAATAAAAACATGTGAATGGAGTACTAAGGTTTCACGTGGACTAAACAGTGCAGCAACATTGCGGTATACAGGAAAGATTAAAGGAAAGATTATTTGTGTTCCTTTACCGTTTTGACTTTGGATCTGTTAAACCTTACCGTAAACATCAAACGAGTTCGTTTTTGTATTCTACCTCACGATATATTGACACACCAAGTTGGTCGTCTGTACTCGTTGCAAACGCGCTGAATTTAACTTAGTGTTGAAGATAAAAATGTTTTTATTTGCATCACGTTAGCCATCATGTATCTTTCTGTCCACTTTCATAGGATTTTCTCCTATTCTTTACAAAGACATAAAAACACAAGAAAACCCATTTCGCCACAATAAAAAATAGAACCGGAGCACCTACCTTGACATTCACGAAGAATGATTACGTGGTTAACATTATAGTGTGTCCTTTTTCGTCAGGTGCGTGTAACTTAAAAGGCACAGGTGTTGTAGTGTGCCGTTTCACTTTACAATGAGACGTGCTGACAGGAACAAAAATTTCATTAATCATAAAAGTGTAATAAAAAAACAACAAGGTGTTGTGAGGGTTGTTTTGTTTCACGCACATCTGAAGGAGAAGGATTACTCGCTGTATTTTATCCCCCTCCCCTCCTGTTTCTCTACCGAACACGCCTTAGCCGGTTGGCGCCAAAACATCCTGTCGACTTGTCGCCTGTTGAGAATATTCGACCTTTTTCTGCGAGGTTCACAACCGTTAGGACCTTCGCTTTTCTTTCAATAAATAGTTATTTATTTAAAGAAACTATTGTGTGTGCAGCGTATCTTGAGTCCTGCAAGTATTTTGTGAGCGGCTACGTCTTCCTGGAGGGGGTGGCTTTAATCGATGGCCGCCATTGTTTTTGTAACCATCTTGGATATCAACAAGGCACTCTGCTACTGAAAACGTACAATCGATTATCTGTGTTCGTTCTGCGGAGAACTCAAGATAGGCCGCGGACGCTATAATACAAGTTAATGCACGGTGGTGACGTCACGCCAACACATCCCCACACTAAAAGTGTAGTCGTTATATACACTTAATCTGAAAACCCACACACGTCACCGTGGGCTAATTTTGGTAACCCACACTTTTTTTTTTTTATAATATAACACTTTTTCCGGGGGTGTATACAACCCCTGCTCCTTTCTTTGTAGTATTCCATAATTCGAATTATACCTTCTACTGTAATCGAGTAATCCGTAGTATACCACACAATCTTAGCTTGGTAATCTTGGTAATTCGAGTTAAAATTAACAAGTAGTTTGGTGTTGATTCACTTTTAATCTTCAGTAATACCCGTTTGCAAGTAATCTGGGTATTTACCACTGTATCTACCAGTTATACTGCGTTGAGCAGTGACACGACGTAGTATTATTGTATACTAGCGGAGTCGCTCGCTTCGCTCGTTCATTCCGCGTCGTCTCGCTCCCCTACCCCTCCCCTCCCTCCCCCGTCTTGGTTCCGGGCGCAGCTACTATCTCAGCGGGGCTTGGCTGCTACTCTTATAATTTGCCGTTCCGTCGGTAGATGGCGGAGATGGCATCGTATGCAGCTGCTGCGCTGCCGATGGCTGCTGCCTCTTTTGCTGCTGTCGATGGCTGAGTTGCGGAAGTTGTGTAATTATGTATATAGATAACTCTATGCTCAGGAGCCTTAATGGGTTAGCTGCAAGGGGCCCTTCAGAAAGAAACAGAAGGGCGTAATACTGAAGCCGATGCTGTGAAGAGTCATTTCTTAGACCTAAAACGCGTTGTTGGAGAAAACAACGTTATTTTAAGCCTAAGAAATCCGCTCTTCCGTTGTTTTTCCCTCCATTTTTATGCAGTGCACCTTGTAGTTATGCCCTCCAAAACCCATACTGGTGCCAATATGGCGGCAAATGTCACTGCTCTATAGGAGAACCGGCTCATTTTTTAAGATTACCAGACTTTCTTGAAAAAGAAAGAAGTCCATTGGCCATTATATGTCAGAATAGATCCTGCAACCACTATAGGAATCTTAATCTCATATTTTGGCGTAGACTGACAGAGACTTTTCTAGAGTTCCCTTTCCAATCTTCGACCTATCATCCTCAGTCAGTTAGGCCGAGCTCAGCAACGATGACCACCAAAACAAATTTTATATTTTTTTCCCGTGGTGTCAAGGGTTGCAGCTGTTATGGGAACTTGAATTACCTAAAATTGGCAACGGCGCGGTTAGAATGACATGATTTCCAACTGTTAGAAGACAATGCTAGCATTTTTTCCCTCTTGTAACAGCCCAATGATGGCCATATCATACAATCCTATAAGTATAAACAGAACGATCTGGTGTTTAGATAATTTAACACAATTAAAACATTTTTTCCTTCAATTAAAGGCCGGTTGCCATGAAATTGCAGTGCAGCATCTAGGCCTATCGAGTTCTCTCTCGCAGGAAGCAAAGGAATGCACAAAGCAAAGCTTTTAAACGCAACAATCAAGCCACGTGACTCCTTAATTATTGAGTAAAAATTTGGTACCCCCTCGTGCACCTGGAAACAAGCTATAAAGATTAACGATATTAGTGTCAATAGATGGCGCCAGGGGATTTTCTTTATATTTTTCCGTGGCGCCATCTAGTGATATCAGTATCGTTAATCTTTGTAGCTTGTTTCCAGGTGCACGAGGGCGTACCAAATTTGTACACAATAATAAATGAGTCACGTGGCTTATTTGTTGCGTTTAAAAGTGTCGTATTGTGCATTTCTTTGCTTCCTGCGAGAGAGAACTCTATAGGCGCAGATGCTGCTAATTTGGTGGCAACCGCCCTTTAAGGCACATGTTTTGTTCGATTTTCCACATGATTGAAATACTACTTTACCTTTAACGCCAAATACACAGCAACTTAAAACAAAATAAAAGTATAAAGAAAGTAAACTAGCCAATGCCTTATGGAGGAATTTTTATGGAAACGTCATAAATTCAATAACTTGCCTAACGATTTATAACAGCATTTATAGTGACATTTAATGAACTAAAGCATAACTGAAAAACCTCTATTTACAAAATTAGCCAGTACACTTCACTACAGCTTCAATTTTAGAAAAAGAACCAAATATATAAAAGATAAGTCAATAAGAAACCTTCACAGTGCCAAATATTCAATAAAAACACAACCTTTCGGGGCTTGCTGTACCCTGCTATCAAGTGCAAAAGGCTTAAAAATACAACAACACGTATCATCCCATTTCAAAATTAAAAACCAACTTAAAACTAAAAACCTAAGCTTCCCTGAACAGAACAGGTTTGCAAAATGCTGTAACTATTAAGCTTGGTTTTGAAGTTTTGAAATTAGTTTGTATGTTGGTGTTGGGCCTTGACACGACATGATACGTGTCCTGTACATTTTTAAACTTTTTGCATTTGATACCGTGGTGCAGCAATCCCCTAAATATTCTGTTTTTACTGCATTTTTGTGCACTTTCAAGGCTTTTTATTGACAGAAAAGCTTCAATACAGACACTCAAGAATCTACTTCGGAATTTCACTTTGTTGTGTCACTTAAGGAACTCCTAATATAATGTATATATGCTCATTTCAGTCACTTTAAGTGTATTACGGTGTTTATTATGTTTTCCTTTTTTGTTTATATTTTGTTTTTCTTTTGTAGTTAGCCACACAAGTATTATGTATGCTTCGTGCTATCGTTCAATAAATAATGATAAAAACAAAAAATCCAGTCAAGTGTTTCCTTGGGATCAAGATCATGTTTCTAAAATGAAGTGCTCCACTCTTACATGGCCATTTCTCGCTATTTGACTGTCGTGTGCAGGCTAGACACGAATCCATTCTTCGGTTCGACATTTCGTTTGCTTGCTAGTGCCTTCTATCGTGTTACATCGCCTCATTGAGAATTTCTCCTGCGCATGATCGAGATGTCACGTTCGGATATGCTAGTTGTTGGAGAAAAGGACACGGACGAACAATGGCATTACTCTCCAATGGTCAAACCTAGTTGGCACCACTCAAAACCAGCTCTGCAATAGGCGTGTGCTGACACGGTAAGGCTTCGGCATTTGAAATCAAAAGTCGAGTGCTCATTTCCCCACTCGGGCAATCCGACAGATATTTGAGTCTAAAAGGCAACGCGAATAGGTTTATATCTATATTTAATTATAACTGAGGGAACCCATTCGCCTTCCGTTCTGCAATTTGGTTATACTTTGGTAAACAAGCTCTAAACCAGGCTGGCTTTAGCAACATACAAAGCAGAAACTACTGTTTGTATGGGGCTCCATTCTACTGAATGTTAGACACCCACATTTAGGCCTATTAATGGCAGTTGATCACTTAAAATCATTTAAATTTAAAATATACTTAGGTTATATTTAGGTTATAATTAGGTTTGCTAACAAGGCAGAAGGGCTTAAAGGACTCCTGTTCACCATTTCGATAGCGTTGCCCATATTCTAAGCACAGCATCCACGTTCCACATTCTCCGTCATCCAATAGGCTGATGTGGGTCACGTGATCTCCTTTCAGTTACGAAATTCGCGACGCTGCTGCGAATAGTGTTGTTCCATTTTTTATTTACCGCTATTTTCTTTATGTTGCTCGAAGATTCTACGGCTCTGCATCTAGGAGTTCAAAGGGTGAAAAAGCTCCTTTAAAGCCTGTGGGACAAGTTGGCCTGATGTTTAGCACGCCTAGCCGACTATGTCATGTGCCAGAGGTCCCGTGTTCGAACCTGATCTCAGCGACCTCTGGCATTTTCGGGAAATGAAAGGCCCTATGCTCACATCAGTTGTGGTTTGTAAACGACCCTTGGAATTTCCAAGAATTTCTTGGAATACGTACATTAAAGGTACATTTCTCCCAACGCCATTTTTCTCTATCCTCCACATCAAGTACGCCCCCCAAAGGTATATTTACTTACCGTTAGCCAATCCCTTGCTAAAAATCCGTTTTAAAACGTGGCGTCAAGGAGATTTTCTGTTAAATATTGGGAACTAATTTAATATCGTCCTTCGATTATATGATTCTTACAATAACCATGACGTTTCATCTGTTTGTGTGCATGTACTAATTTTTAATCGTTTACTAATAATTACCATGAGGTCAAAAATCTAAAAGGCTAACACGGTAAAAATTAAGATTATTTATGCCAATAGATAGCCGAAGAAAAATTATAATATTAAAATACTAGCCTAAAAAAATTATAAAGTGTGATGATACGAAAATCTTTCCGGTTTGCGACGACACAATTTTTGTGTTCGTGCTGTTTCGTCGACTATGCCCAAGGCCAACTGAGATAATAGTTGCGTTCCGCGCACTGTCTCAGTTAGACTTGTATTACTACGCCGAGTCTCGTGAAACGGTGCGATGTGTGTTGGCGATCTGTGTGTGGCTGTTGTAAGGCAGGCGGAATGTATACCTTTCATCTGAGGTAGAAAGAAAAGAAAAGTTCGGATTGAGATTCGAATCCACGACATCCCAGTTGGTACTCGCCAGGCGCGTTACCAACTGCTCTATCAGGGCGGACCCTGGATACATGCTCCAGCAGAAGATCTTGGAAGCTATTGTAATCTTTTTCAGTGGTAAGCTTTTCGGTTATGACCTGAAGGTCGTAGACACACAACGTGTAAAATGAGGGACAGGAACTTGCGCACAGGGAAGCCGGGGTGGTTTAAATTCGGAGGAGTACAAACCAAATTTGCCCACTTTATTAAATTTGCCAACTCTCGTAATCGGCCTACTTAATGAATTTCCTAAAATTTGCCGCCTGTTTGTATACGACTTCTACCAAGAATGTATAGGGTTGGGGAGGAGAATTTGTGACTGAGACCCCCCACCAAAACGTCTTCGATTCATTCCTATTAGTTCCGTCCAAGTTTACGAGGGCGCCACGAGTTTTATGTGGGAATTTCCACTCAGTTTTCAGCCTAAAATTAAACTAAATCGAACGAAACTAGCGTGTATTTTATTATTATTTAGTTTAGTTTAATTGTAATTTAGTTTGCGTTAGATTTCGGCTGAAAATGAGCTAAAATTGCCAGATGGAACTCTATGGAAACCAAGTGGCGCCCTCTGGAAACTCGGATGGAACGAGTAGGAATGAGTGTAACACGTTTCAATAGGGACTTTTTAGTTACAAATTCTTCTCCCCAAACTTATAAATTCTTGCTTCTACGTATCAGTCCTTCTTTATGTGTTGTCCTTAATATACACAGCTTCGCAGGGGTTTGCTGCGCTAAACTCCTAAGTACTCAAACTCCTACACAAAATCAGCAAGAAAGAACCAAGTTTCAGCGTAGTATGTACAGTAGTGCAGCCAGGTTGGTGGGCATAATTATTTAGTTGAACTGCAAGGCGAACACGATCCCACTGAAAGTGGTTATTGCCCAACTATCATTTTTAGCTATCATTTTGACAAAAGTGGTATGACTTTCGAGGTTTGAAGTCAAGGGGCAATATCTGTGGATAACTCCAAACAGAAATTCCTAGGATTTATTTACATGCCACAATCGACATGAGCAAGAAGCATAACAGGGGCCTCTCTTCCCGAAAATGGTAGAGGTGGCTAAGGTTAGGTTCGAACCGGAAACCTCTGACGTGATCCATGAGATCGTCATGTTAATGAGGCGGTACCGACTTCATAAATCCTGACTTCATCCTGATTTCTAGGATTTGTTCCGGATTTTCGTGGATTAAATGCGGATTTCTTGGTGTGAAATCCGGATTTAATCCCCGAAAATGCGGAACAAATACTAGAAATCAGGATGAAGTCAGGATTTAAATTAAGGAAACACTCGAAAACTCCGGGAAAATCCAACTTTAATCCCAATAATCCGAATCTAATCTAAAAATATACGACTTAAATCGGCTCAAATCCGAAACAAATCTGACCACTTCTGGTTCGAAAATGGGAGAAAGAACCGGTATCTTTAAACTGAGTTTAAATTAAATAAATCTGGATTAAATTCACATACATCCGCCAAATACGCAAAAAAACAGACTGAAAACCAAAAAATCCAACTTGTATCCAATAAATCCAACTTAAATCAGTATAAACCTAACGAAATACGATCAAGTTTGTACAAAAATGGGAGCAAAAATGAAAGAAATTGAACGGTGCTTTTAAATCCAGTTTAAATCCAACAAATCCGGATTAAATCCACATACAGTGGACAAATCCGAAATCCGGTGTACGCATTTTCACAAGTCGGCACCCTTTCGCATGCTAACCATCTTGCTACCATGCTCCATGGCATGCCTATTAGTTTTCCGGCAAGTAAAAAGCAAATTATTAGTCAGTTTATCAACCGACCGACTAACCATTGTGGGGAAGGTGTGCGTGCGCCCCAAAAAATCGCCTTTGCCTGCGCAGTTGGTAGAGGTCCTGTCTAGTAAGATGGATGCCACGGGGTCGAATCCCATTCAGAGAAAATTGTCTTTATTTCGAAGTGGCGTTGCAGGGTTTTTTTTCCGAATAGCTCGGCTCACAAAGGTCTCACAGACTTGTGGTTGGTGTATTCTTTTTCTTTTTTATTGATGAAATAATACTTTTATAAGTAAACGAACGACTGTACATTTTCTTGTTTTTGATGTGGCCTTAATCAGCTGAGGCTTATTCCGGGTTTGATGGGTGCTAACTAGTGTCGATTCTCTTGAACGCCTACGCTCAGAAAACGTGGCTGAGCTTGGCTATGTATGTCTGTTTTCGTTTTTCTTTTAGCGCTTGGGGAGTAAGGGGTGCTGGGTATAAGTGAACGCCGGTGTGGGGGTTTAAGGATGCGTAGCAAAAGACGGTGATTGACGTAACCGTAAGATCTCGTTTTTCGAGTCAAAGGAATCTCACGATTTTACAATGATGGACGGATCGGGTGAGAGTTTTTTTTAGTTTAATTTTTTTTTCATACGATTGCGATTTTCTTAAAGGGTCAGTATATGTTTTAAAAAATCTTGCGAAAATTATGAATTGTTAATTAATTATCGAAGAAGTGAAGAAAACAACTCTACATTTGCCCGGTACTCGAACTGGGTACATCATCGTCATTTTCTGGTGAAGTGCTTTTACCAACTAAGGGTATGTATGGTTTGTAAGAACAGTGTGTGTCGCAAACCTGAGGATTCGCGTTAACTTCTTATCATGACTGCGACGGACAAAAGTGAATCCAACGGAGGGGGTCGAGGTCGATGGACACCCGACCACCCGACCCCCCCCCCCTCCAATACAAACGAAACATTTGTCAGAAATAAAATAGACAAACTGAAAAGGCCAAAAAAGGTATAAGCAGGGCTTAAAAGAGAGCAAACAAAAGTACCAGAAAAAAGTCCACTAATCCACAACGCGCTCCTCCCCTCTGTGGCGTTTGTGCTCTCCATTGACATGCACGGATCGTTCGGCCGGGCTATCCACTTGATCGGCAATACTTCTCTCTTTGTGAGCTGATACAAAAAGAAGAAAAGAAAACGATAATGGTATACAAATTACAAAATATACCAGCAAGGATAATGAATTTCGATTTTAGTCTTCTGTACAGCCACACGGCTGGGATGACTACACAGCAACGACTTCGTCCTTCCGTCATCTTGTTCAGTGAGATAGTTCGAGTGAACTTTAAAAAACAAGGAAAATTAAAACACCGTTGCGTTCTTATATCTAAATTAAATAATAACATTTGATCTTCGCATTTAACCACTACAGGAAGACACGTAATCATAAAAAAAAAGATTTTCTTTAACAACACACATTAGCTTCATTGCCACCGCAAAGTGAATTCTCGACACCAAGTTTCATGAATGAATATTCCTACTCTCGAACCCATTTCTTCATTAGCTGCTACTTACGCAATTAAAACAGCACTAAAAATTAGTCGTAAAAGCTGACAAATACACCTAAATCTGAAACTAGGCCTAAAAGCTAACACATTTTTAATCAGCGATTGTGATGGTTACTGCTTTTAGATTACATAATAGAGATCGCCATTGCAGTGCGTAATGGAGGTGTGCTCCTCAATATTTTCGAAAGTGGCAAAGTGCCAGAAGACCAGTTGCGAATAGGCAGTCACTGCAGCCGCTTGTTTAAATAATACATCAATTTCTTTGCAGCAAATCTGCAAATCTGGTAAAACGGTATTCCCAGGACATGCGAGCGCTAACTACACTATGCACTGGTAATAATAGCGATTTCGTAGTCACAAGTTTTCCGTTCCAGTGGGAAAATGGAAAACTCAAAAGGCGAAAAAATGCTTTCGTAGGATACTCTTTTATCAGTTAAAAACAGTATATCTCTCAGTTTAATTTACAGAATCTTTGTATTCAAACCATCGACAGATAACTCTCAGAAGTCATCAGTACTTTCCTAAAGCACCAAACAGAGCGAACAGAACGCACCACTGTTAGAGACAGTTTGGCTCCAAACTTGATGTCGCGCGTGCGCAGTGATGTTGCTTCAGCCTTCAGTACCTTCCTAAACTACAACACAGCTCAACAAGCTCAGCAGAGTATTCGATACGTCATACCTTCACCGCGACCAGGCCTGGCTAATGATTTGACCAGGATTGGCTAATAGATGTGACCAGGCGAGAGCAATGCCAAATTTCGAACCATCTCAGGGTGGCGGTTTGCTGGAGTGGAGGTTTGAGCATGCGCGAGTTCAGAGCCCCCACAACGGGGGGGAGGGGGGGGGGTCAGGAGGACCCGCTGTACCCGGGCCCCGTCACTCTAGGGGCCCGCACGGCCTAAAGAAAAAAATTTTCGCAATCAAATTTGTGCGCATTGTGAATTTTTTGTATTCTCCCAACAAACAACAATACCAGTCCAAAGGCAACAAGCACGGAGAAGGAGCAGGGAAGGAGAAGGAGGCAGGGAAGCCTTCAAACGTAAGCAGCCCGGATTAATGAATGAACCAACCCGTTGCGCAAAATTGTGGCCGACGAATATTATAACATAATCTAACCTTTTAACGATTTCAGTCGGGGAAGGGGGGCCCGCTGTTGTGGTAGTCCCAGGCCCCTAACTTTGATGTGGGGGCCCTGCGCGAGTTAACAGTTTTGACGAAACAGATTCATCGATAACGATGTTGACGTCAATCAAGCCGCATCAACACGGATATTAGCAGGGAATGAGCCAAACTGTCACCAACAGTGGTGCGCTTGGTTCGCTTTGTTGGGTCGTTTAGGAAGGTACCGCATGTCTTTTATCGTGACGTCACGCACGATCCTTAGCGCCCCCCTAACCGAGTCGCGTGTCCAATTGAATCGAAATGAAATTGTTGTAAAAGTGGCAACACCCGTTTGTTGATATCACTCCTTTGAAAGGCCGAACCATTCTTAACTTGGCGGCTCTTTCACCAATTTTTTTCTTTATCTGATTGGCCTACTTAGAATACTTTGTGTGGGGCCGCCCCCCCCCCCCCACTTTCTTATCACCTCTATTATCACTGCAATCAGCAAATCAATAATTTTTGATTTTTTGAAACCGTGGTTAGGAAGCGACCCTGGGAAGTTAAACATGAATACCACTGCGACGTGCCACCGTCCAGTGTTTTGACAAGACGATAATGTCAAAAAACTAGAATGTTTATAATTCTGTCGTTTACAATTTCAATGTCTAAGCGAAGTCTAAAAAAACTTTGTAGAGCAAGGTATTGACTGCCTTGTGACTTTCCTTGTTTTCTTATATTTCAAGGATATAAGAAAACCTGATCATTTCTTTCGTTTCTATCAAGAAATACGCTAGTGTGTCGCCGCTAAGGAACAGTAGATCATCCTATTGTGGACATCCGATTGTGAAAAAAATGAATGTTGATGATAAAAGAGGCGGCCTCCCTAGCAGACATGTGTCTATTAACTGTAGGTAACTAGGCGGCCTCCCTAGCAGACATGTGTCTATTAACTGTAGGTAACTAAAAGCATATTTTGTCATGCTGAGGGTTAATCCCAATGCGTCCGAAATACTTCAAATTTACTGAAAATCTTGTAAAAAATAAAGAAACGGACGCTCAATTTCTCACCAACATGCACTATGCTAGCCTACAGTGTATTGCGAATTCGAGTGAAGTACCTGTTGTTGTGAAATTGAGCGTCCGTTTCTTCATTTTAAAAAGTTTCCTTAAACTTTCAGAGTAGAAACCAATATGGATTCTTTCAAATTGTAAAAAATGTGGAAAACTAAAAGTTAAAGGGGAGGGAGGAAATGAGGCTTAATGACCTAACGACAGCGAGGTGATTAGCGCCAACCTCAGTCACAGTCCAGTAGACCGGTTGTCACTGCGCCACCTATTGCAGAGATGTTAAACAAACCTCAAATCTAGATCTTATCACAGATCTGTACCTCCTGGAAAAATTAAAAAAAAAACCCTGGAGAGGAGGACAGAGTTATCGCCTAATTGACGTGCTATGTCTAGCGGAAGACAGAAACGGCAACGGATACCATCAAGATAGTGATAATCAACAAGCAAGTGTTGGACCGTAAGTGTGACACCAGTGACATGCAGGAGGGATAACCCCTCTCAAAAAGAAACAGTGAGTACGTTAGGTGTGACCAATGCGTAAACAGGCCAACACCACATCTTCACAGCGACTGCGGTGACAAGCCCATGGGCAGGCAGAGATTTCTGGCTCCAATTCTCCGTAGATTTTTCCTCCTTTCGAGGGCAACTTCGTTCTGGACCTCACTCCATTTTTGGATTCCGGTGAGGATTTCAGATATTTTCGAGTTTCCCTGAGGAAAGGATAAGGGGAAGAATAAAATCTTAAGCCCACCCTTGTGGGCATACCATCGTTCAGCGGAATTGCCAAGAAAGGATGAGTGTCCACCATTCATATAAAGAAATATGAATCAATAATGTTGTGATATCCACCCAAACCCAAAACTGGTATAAGAGAAGCTGCCAAATTTCCAAAAAGGGTCGGCCTTTGAAAGTAGTGATATCATTCAACCAGGAAAAGGCTGCCAAGGTTAATCCTATTAGCCAAGTTAATCGCACTGACTAATAGTACGAAACTAAAATGTAAACTAGAACATTGCTACTAGCGGTAGCAATATGTTAAAGTTTTCATTTAACGTCCAAAGTATTATTCGGTACGCATCACCAAAACACGACACTGAGATCGCCACTTGTTTTGCTGGAACGCTCAGAAATTAATGCCGACAGATGTCACTTTTCGATTTCGACTCGCAGCCGATTGAGATAGCTGTATTGACTGTGAGGAGCTCAAGCGTCTGACGGCCTTAGCTGGCCACTACACTGCCGGCCAGCTAAGGCCGCCAGACGCTTGAGCTCCTCACAGTCAATACAGCT